>CAIGRB010043078.1:0-14417 GCA_903798255.1 Fraxinus quadrangulata
GAGCATGCTTTTAGCGTTGTAGAAGGTGTACAATCTAGTTATGGGCTTTCTTTAAAAGTATTTGAGTTTGATTTTGCTTTTGGGGGTTGGGAGGGGGGGTGTGTGTTAATAGCCCAATTTGGTGAATTTTAAAATCCTTAAGATTTTTTGGGAATCTAAGGCAATTCTGAAGAGTAGTGCTTGAATTCATTGGAAAATGTAGAATAGTTTGTATTGGTTGGATAAATCAGTTTTGATTATTATTGAAGAGTCGATTTATTCCTTGCAGACGAATTTTCTTCTCCAAGTGGAGAATATTTTGAGCTATGTTCATTGTAATGAAATTCGTGTTAAGGTACAGATTGTTATAATTTGTGTGTGACCCGAATTCCTTGTTGAAATAATTGAAGAATTCTAATTGAAGTGTACGTCAAGAAAAATTCAATTTGAAATACTATTAGAGTCCTATGTCAAGTTGAAGTTCTATTTTGGAAGCCCTATTAGGAGTTGTAATTTGTTTTGGACTCGATTTTTTGGTATCCTACTTCATCAACAACTCTACTGGGTAAGTTTGGATATCCCCTATGTGTTCCTTATAAATATTAGGCTCTTCTATATAGTTTTAATATGTAAGAAAATAGATTAATAGAATTATAAGATCCATTGTAATTTTCTTCGTTCTCCATTATTTTTGAGTTAATAAAATCTCTTATTTCTTCTGTCATATTTTCTTGTCTTCTTTTTCTTTTACTTGTGATCAAAGACTTCATTATTGTGTCATATAATTTCAACATCTCAATTCGATAGTTGGTTTCATATCAAGTGGTATCGAGCGATATGTGATCATTGAATTCCCAACAATTGGTATCAGATATTTTAGGCATAATTAACACAGCAATTTTAAATGTAAAATAAAATAAGCTGACTAATTTGATTGATGAGCTATTTGTGTTCAAAGGGTTGAATGCTAACTAATTATACTCGTTACATCTCTGCCGGTATGGCAAGCCACGTGGTCATCAGCTAAGACAGAGACGCCACGTAGGTGCTTATTGAGGTTATAGCCTATCTTCCGAGGCGATGAAGAAACAACACATCGCTTTGTTAATTATTACTTTCTAAGGCATGCCTCATCGACATAATAACTCTGAGGCAAGATACCTTGATGTAAGGCTGTCACTGTCTTTCTTCATGGCAATTTCTAGATTCATAATGCTTCACTGAATAATATTGGTCTCCATGTCCGAAGTGGTATGGACTAACCTTCACCCCTTGTATAAATGACAATTTTGACTCATGGAGTTTCATGAGAAATGATAGATGTAATGTTTATTGCAATGACAATTGAATACAAACATTGTTTTATCCTCCTAGGACATTGTGCGGGTCAGGGCGTATCAATGCTTATGATGCAACATTGTAATGTAATGAAGCTTAATTGGTGATCCGTTGGGATGAGGCCACATTTCAAGTATCTTGAGAGCTTCCATCAATTTGTCTTGCCTATAAATACTCACGTTTATTTCCATCAAGTGATTGGTAACTTCGTGGCCAAGAAGAAAAGTATGGTTGTACACCTAAAGCAAGTAATGGACCTATTACCATCATTTGAAAAGTTTGAACTCATCCAAATCCTACGGGTCAATATTGCTAAAACACATAGCAAAGATATAGAGTTGCTCAATATCACAACCATCAAGCATCAAAAGAGGTAATGTCGAAAGAAGGGGCCCATGGATGGACGAAGCCCATCATTGAACACCTCAAGGATCAAACCCTCCAAGAAGACAAGGAAGAGGTCCACAAGTTGCAAAGAAGAGATGCCTACTTCATCTTCGAGGACAAGGTGCTTTACAAGTGAGGCTTCTTCATGCCTCTTTTTCAATGCATCAAAGGCAAATATGCAAATTACGTCTTGAAGGAGATCGATGAAAGGATATGTGAGAATCGTGTTAGAGGCCAAGCATTGGCAAAAAAAGGTCTTGAACAAGGATATTATTAGCCTATGATGAAGAAAGATTCTAGAAATCATGTGAGGAGGTGTGGCAAGTGCTAGCGCTTTTTCACTATTCCTAAATAGCCACCTAGGAACTCAAAAGTTATTACCAGCCTATGGCCATTAGGGAAATTGACTTCATAGGGCCTCTCTCTAAAGAAGATGCAATGCTTACACTACAATTGCCACTATTTAGTACTTCACCAAGTGGGTTGAAGCAGAACTTATGATGAAAATGATCGAGGCCAACACCTCCAAATTTATATGGAAAACCATCATTTGTCGTTTTGGGATTCCCGACTCCTTGGTCTCAGACATCGAAAAATAGTATCATTACAAGAAAATTTGGAGACTGTGAAGAATTTAGGATCAATAAGCACTTCTACCCTGCACCATCTCTAAGCTAACGGTCAAGTCTTGACCATCGACAAAACAATCAATTACACCTTCAAGTGCAAGATTGATGCTTCTAAAGGTGTGTGGGTTAACAAGCTTTCACCATATTGTGGGCCATCAAGACCACTAGTAGAACCTCTACGAGGACGACTCACTTCTCAATGGCTTATAGTGTAAAAGAAAATAGAAACAATTAAACACATAATGAAAAATAGGAAAATTAACATACTCTACTATGAAAATAAGGAAAATAGGATGGACTCACGAATATCGAATTGGGCTTGGCCCATGAAGTCATGGTAGAACAAGCTGAGCTACTCAAGCCTATTTCTACCCCGACATGTCTATGACGATTTGTCAGTTGTCATATAAAATGACTATTGTAGTCATCAATTATAACCAATGTTACACTATTTGTATTCAAATTGTGTCACCGACTCTCTGCCACCTCTGTTTCCCGTATTATTCTCATAATTGTACATAACTATAAACCAGCCAACTAGAATTTCACTTCTCTCTAATATTTCCTTCTCCTTTTCATGTTTCTTTGATCATCCATTAGTGAAAATATACAAATATATAGATGCTTTGCATATTTTGCCTCCCATCTTTTCCGTTGGAATATTTTCATCGAATGGATATTTGACCCCACAATGGTTCAACACATTCGATTGCCAGATAAAACTCACCACTCTCTTATTCCCAACTAGGATGGGTTTGGAACCGATTTGGTGCCAGGTCCAATGAAATGTTCATGGCTGTTTGGAAAGATTGAAGGCTTCGATGGGGATGATTTACGGAAAGTTGAGTATAAAAGTTTCTTCACAGCTTGCCGATCTTTGTCGGGGTTTGATGGAAGGAGTGCCCTTACACATTATAATCTCTCTACTGAAGGAGACGGAAGCTGGCCGAGTTCTCCGATGAAGTCTCCTGGTGTGGGAATGGTAGTAAAAAGCAGGTTGAAAAGGGCATTGGGGTTAAAAATGATGAAGTGGTCTAGTCCTCCCTCCTGGCGGTCCAGCTTATGTGGGTCCAACCCATTGTCGCCGAGTGCTACGAGTGGGAATGTATCTAGCCCCCGATTAACCACCTTTAGCTCGCTTTCTCAGTCAACGATGAGGCGGCCAATGATGACGACTGCGATCACTAGGCCACATATGAGGGTAACCAAGCAGAGTGGTTGGCCAAGTATGTAACAACCATAAGTGCTATGTCTTATTAATAAGGAATAAATTATATTACAAACCTTGAAGGGACTCGGCCCTTTCATGAAGTACTAAAAGTATAAAAGAGAATAACTAGAAAAAACTAAAACTGAGATTTTTTCTGAAGAAATTATACTTCACAACATGCATAGAGAATTATGGGTTGTTTTCTTTCTTATTTTCAACCTGTTTTCTGTTTTCGATTTTCCCAAAGAGTGGAAACACGTTCTCTTTCTTATTTTCGAAAACACGTTTTTTAAAGCAAGTGTAAAATGTAGAAAAAAAAAATTCAAAATGACAATTTGTCGTTTTAGGTGTTTTCAGTTAAAAACAACCCAAAATTTTGAAAACACATTTTGGGTGTTTTTACCCACGGCCAATCACCACGGCCAACCACCGCTACACCCAAACTCATCGCAGCAGAACCACCATCGCGACCCACCACTGCACCACCGCAACCCAACCACTACAACACCGTCCCTGCCACCAACACCAAGTCTGCCTTCACCGAAAGCCACCAACATTGCCTAGATCCACCACACCACCATCCAATCAACCACCGCCTGCACCAACCACCGCCAAGTCGCGATGCTCGCCTGCAGTAGAACCACCACTTTTTTTACAACACCGCTTGCAGCAGAACCACCACCACCAAGTCGCGACCTAACCATGGTCGTTCGCAGCAGATCAACCACCATCGTCATTCGTGACCCAACTTAGTAACTCAGATGCATCATCGTTCGCAACAGATCCACCGCAACCACTGCTTGCGATCCAACCACCGTACGCCACACACCCAACCAACCATCGCATCAAAGAAAGAAAAAAAAAGATAAAGAAGGAGACCGTCAAGAGCACTGTTCGTAGGAAGCGCCGACGATCGCAGGGAGAGGACAGAGAGAAAGAGATGACCTAAAATGATGAAATGAAGAGAGAGAGATAGAGAGAGAGAGAGAGAGAACACGTTTTCGTTTTGTTTATTTTCTAAAAACAAAATTTAAATGCCAAAAAAAAAATATTTTCAACAATCTCAAAATAGACACTCAAAACAAAAAACTCAAAATGAATTCAAAATTTAAAACACAAAATTGAAATACAAAGAGAACAGCCCTTTACAAAATGGGGCTTATATGTTCAAAAATCATAAGAATATATTTTTAATACTGTTTAATTATCTGTGGTTGGATCAAGAAATTATACTTACCCTTATTGGAATTTTTAGGTGTTATTCTTTAATTTGTGCAATATTATATCTATACGCCATTGATAAGTATATTTTGTATACTTATCTAACCTATCAAATTAGAGTATTTATCAGTTATTTGGAAGAGTTATAGCTTAATTATATGTTAATTATATTTGTTAGGATGAAATCAATGCAAATTGGTAGAATTAGAAGAAAAGAGCGAGAAATGGGCAAAAAGGAAAGAAATCCAAAGTTTGGAAATCGAAGTGTAAACATTCAATAGTTAATTCGGACCACAAAATGATAATTGAAGATCATATATGATCAATTGGATGCAATTGGAGGTCAAAGAAGTAATATATAGTTTTAAGTATTTTTTTAAAATCAATTTCCAATCAAAGAAGTTATGCTCCAAATTTTTACCCTCAACTTGAAACCCAATTTTTGGATAGCAAATATTCAAATTGAAAAAAATTGTATTTCTAGAAGAATTGTATATATTTGAGTTATCTTTTCAACGCACTTTGAATCACCTCAATTGATATTGAAAGAGAAAGTTATATACAAAATACCAAAACTGCTCAAGGACAACGCGAGGCAAACTAGAGCGCGTCTGGGCAATTCATGGTGCGCGCACGAGACACAAATTTCATGACCCGAGAGCCATATGATTCAATGGCGCGTGCGGTGGACATGGAAGAAAATCAAAATCAAGTTTATTTACTACCAGATGCGCCGAACAACCAGATCTAGTTTTTATGGATTATTTAAATCCCATAATTGTTCATGTACAACTAACTATTATTTATCCATCTTTTGGACAGGTCAATTTTCACATTCAACCAGATGTCATTTACTTGTTTCATAATCATCAGGACATCAGGTTTTCAAAAATTTCAATTGAAAATCTTCTTGAACACATACAGATTTTATTGAGATTTGTGTCTCGCGCGCTGGTTTGTAACTCGTCGTTCCTGCGTAGTTTTTAGTATTTTGATCATAACTTTCTCTTTCGATATCCGATTGAGTTATTCAAAATATGTTGAAAAGATAACTCAAAGAGTTACAATTATTTTAGAAATATAATTTTTCCAATTCGGACGTTTGCTATCCGAAAAATGAGTCTCGATTTCAGGCTATAAATTCGGAGCATAACTTCTTCAACTGGAAATTGATTTGTGAAAATTATTCAACTATATTTCACTTATTTGACCTCCAATTGTATCCAATCGATCCTATATGATCTTCAATCGTCGGTTTGCTGTCCGAATCAACTATGAAATGTTTACACTTTGGTTCCAAAACTTTGGATTTCATTCGTTTTTGCCCTTTTTCGTTCATTTCTTCTCAATCCACTAATTTGCATTGAGTTCATTTTAACAAACATGATTAATACATAATTAAACTATAACTTATTCAAATCACTAACAAATACTCTAATTTGATGGTATAAATAAGTGTATAAAATACACTTATCAAACACTCCCAAACTTGAACATTTATTTGTCCTCAAATAAAATTATAACCTAATTTAAATAATAATTTTAAACACGCATGATTAGATAATTTACCTTTGGAACATATATATTAAAACTATGAATTGCTACAAAATCACAATGCTAAAATTAATATCTTCTTGTTCAATGTAAAATCGACACGTGTGTATAAAAATTCATGTCAAGCATCATAAATTCATCAAGTAATTCAAATCCCGACCCTCAATAGTTAAATTTATCATTTCTCTTCTCGTGAGATTCAAACTCCAAACTTATTTATTTAACTCTCTTCCAAAATGTGACCTAAGGTTGAATTTTTATATAATACTAGATCCCCACCCTCTATAGTTTGGTTAGACCTTACTAATTGTAGCTCAACATATTAACAAATGATGATTCTCCTTATTTTTTTATTACTTCAACCTCCAATAATCAACTAAGTTAATAATTCATTGTCAAAGTTTTAAATTATATCAAATAAGTATTCGAGGCTTAATCAAAATATGTACTAATCTCTTTTTCATCTTATGTGCAGACTTCTCTCCATTAAACTTTTTAAATGATCATTGTAGCGAGATTTTGGCCCATAACTCCCAAGTCGGTGACTATAGGACACTGATTTTAGATACACTTGCAGACTTAATCACACTAGTCATAATGACTATGAACAAAAGTTTAACAATAAGACAAATTTTTTTTCATGCAATAATTAGTGCAATGCTCTTTATTAAATACTTATTATCAAAAATCAACATCTAACTAAAGATTTTCACCTAATTTTTATCTTATTGACCCTAGACAATCTACACAAAATTTAGCACACGTGCAATCCACATCTATCTTAATGTCTTCCTATAACAGTTCAATCAACTCCAAACTATCCTAAAATTGGTTTAAGGATGTATAATTTAGTGGTTATTTAGATTTAGTACTAAGGTCCACTGATTAACTTTTTTTTACATATTCAAATTTTAAATCAAATTATTTTTTCATGATGCAAAATATAAGTTTTATGCACAAAAATATCAAATTTCATATAAATAAGTATAAATCAAACCTAACATGCAACTTTTTTACAATTTATAATCTAATACATAGTTTCAAATATATGCATCATAGTAGGTAAATTCATCTAACACACACAAGCACACGAAAATAAAAATAAAGTTGAAAATATTTTTTTATTTTTTTTGGGCACTCGAACAAGCACACAAACCAATAAAAACTCAATATTTTTACCCCCTAAATTTATAACAGACATTGCCCCTAATGTTTAAAAATATACCAAGAAATATATAAAAATTAAGGGCAAAAAAGGGAATTAAGTACTCACCTAATATATATTTGAAGGTGGTGGATGGATTGTCATGAAAGTTCTAGTTCACTTGCTATGTTTTTTTCCCTTGTTCAGCGTGTTCAAATGTCATGTTCCTTCAAAATAGTAAAAATTAATCATAACATGGAACAATTTATAATAAGCTCATGCACACCCTAATGGGGGATATGGGAATGAAGATACCTTACTAAAAAGAATAAAAATTACCAATCCTATATTTTAGAAAGTAAAATATATAAAATTGAAGAAAATTGGGTTGCCTCCCAATAAGCACTTGTTATAGTCTTTACCTTGACTTTGATATTTTGGCTATATATGGTGATTTGAAAAGAGAGTTTTTTAGTCTTGTATTGACTACACGAACAGTTGTTACTTAAGTCTTCTTTAAGCCTCCAAATTATAAGATTTTCATTGTTATCCCACATAACAATTTCACCTTCTTCCTTTCTATTTTTGTTAATTCAACATTGATCGATCTTTCGGCATTCCTCAATGTCAAGTGGTTGTTTGAGTGGAGCATTCATTGTGAAATTTTGTTATTTTTCTTCCTCCCTTAAGATTAACTCACATTTTTCAAAATCTATTACTGATCGTGCAGTTACTATGAATAGTCTCCCCAAAATTAATGACATATATTGAGCATCTATATCAAGGATGATGAAATCAGTTGGAAAGAAGTGATATCCAACTTTGATGAGTATATCATCTACCACTCTATAAGGATGCTTGAGTATTCTTTCAGCCAGCTGTAGGATTATTGATGTTGTTTTTGGATCATTCAATCTTAATTTTCTGTAGATAGATAGTGGTATCAAATTAATACTTGCTTCAAAATCAATTAAGCTATTTAAATTATGTGAATTTCCTATAGAGAAAGGTACAATAAAACTCTTGGGATCTTTTAGTTTAGGAGGGAGTATCTGCTTTATGATTGCACTGCACTCTTCCGTCTGAGCTACTGTTTCATCTACTGATAACTTTCTCTTTTTGATCAACATCTCTTTCAAAACATAGCACAATATGAAATTTGTAGAATAACGTCGATGAAAGGAATTTTGATGTAAATTTGTCCGAGGGCATCCAAGAACTTCTTGAATGGTTTGTCCAGCTAATTGTTCTGCAACAATTGAGGAAATGAGACTGGATATGTGTTTTTATTGGGAGGAATAACTGTCTTAACCTGTGGACTATCTAACCGCTCTTCTTGATTCATTTTTTCTGATTCTTCAAATTGAACGACTTGTTTCTCGTCCATGGTAGGTACCCGATTCTCCTCTATCCCTTTCTTTTTTAGAGCAATTTCTGGCAACTGAACTCCACTTCTTGTTGTAATGGCCCGGACTTGTTCCTCTTTTGGCTTCTGTTGAAGTCTTCGAGGGAATGGAATAGGCGGCGCACACTGATGGATCTGGAGCGAGCCCCAGCCAATTGGATTTTTTTAGTAGAAAAAAAAATTATGTAAAAAAATTTTCTTTTGTATTTATTTTTTTACATATTAGCCTGACTTGTAATCTGGTCCTGGATCCTTCCCGACGGCACATATGCTCGAACATGGACTGTATGCTTAATTTCTAGTGTCTCAATAATTGCATAATTCACAACTTCTACTGCTAATACCCGTTCCCGTGGGTTTTTTCTGTGTCGCTTGGTAGAGCATTCTGTGTTTTGTTGGCTAATACAGCTGTTATCTACCCCACCTGAGTTTCTAAGTTTTTAATTACAGCCTGATGGTTTTGAAGAATAGCTTGCGGATTCTGAATTAGTCTTACTTTTGGTAATTAACTTAGCCATTAATTCTTCCAATGATGACTTCTTCTCTTGTTGTAGTTGAAATCCTAGTAGGTTGCCCTGAATCCGACATCTTTGACCCTGATTATTAACCCATGAAAAGTTAAGATGCTTACTCCAATCTGGATTATAGGTGTTCGAGTAAGGATTGTAGGAGCATTTTTTAGAATAAGGAGTTTAATAAGGAGCATTGTACTTCCTCTAGTTCATAAACTTGGGTTGAGGCTAACTGACAGCTTGCAGTTATATGATCAACCTTATAACCTCTGCAGACAGGTGCTTTGCCCCCACTGTGCACGTACCATTGAACCATATGGCCTTTAGGTCATGAAATTTGTGTCTCACGCGCGAGCCATGAATTGCCCGCGCACGTCGATTTGCATCGTGTCATCCCTGAGTGTCATTCGGTATTTTTGTCATCACTTTATCTTTCGATACCCGATTGAGGTGATTCAAAATACGTTGGAAAGATGACTCAAAGATCTACAATTCTTCTAGAAATACAATTTTTCCAAATGCTGTCCGAAAAATGGGTCTCAAGCTGAGGCTAAAAATCTAGAGCACAACTTTTTCGACTGAAAATTGATTTGTAAAAATACTTTAACTATGTTTTCACTCTTTTGACCTCCAATTGCATCCAATTGATCATATATGATCTTCAATCATCATTTTGTGGTCCGAATCAACTGTTGAATGTTTACAATTAGGTTCACAAACTTTGGATTTATTTCCCTTTTTCGTTCATTTATTCTAAATTCACCAGTTTGCATTGAATTTAACATAGCGAACATGATTAATACATATTTAAGTTATAACTCATCTAAATCACTAGTAAATACTCTAATTTAATGGCATAAATAAGTGTACAAAATATATTTATCAAACACATCCAAATTTGAACATTTATTTGTCATCAAACAAAATTATAACATAATTTAGACAAATATTTAAACACACATGATTAGATAATTTACCTTTTAGTCTCAAGATTTGAATATATGTATTAAAATTATGAATTGCTATAAAATCACAATGTTAAAATTGATTTCTACTTATTTGATGCAAAATCGATGTGTGTGTGTGTGTGTGTAAATTCTTGTCGTGCATTATAAATTCGCGATTCAAATCTCAATCTCCAATAGTCAAATTTATCATTCTTTCTCTTGTGAGATTCACTCCTCAAACTTATTTAGTCCCTATTTGAGCCATATTATTTTTTTCATTCTCATTTTTAACCACGAAATTTTTAATAAAATAATATTTTCCTTCATATCAATAACTTTTCCTACTTTTTCAACCACATATTTCTCATCACATCAACAAAAAAAATGCGTTCTTGGAGCAAAAATGTGCACCAAACAGGGGCTTGTTTAACTTTCTTCCAAAGTTTAATTTAAGGTTGAATTTTTATATAATACTCGATCCTCATCCTCTCTAGTTTAATTATATCTTACTAATTGCATCACAATACATCAACAAATGATGATTTTTCTTATTTTTGATTGCTTCAACTTTCAAGAGTCAACTAAGTTAACAATCCATTATCAAATGTTTAAATTCTCTCAAATAAGTATTTGGGGCTTAATCCAAACATGTAATAATCTTTTTTTTTTTTATATCTTATGTGCGGATTTTTTCCATTAAACTTTCTAAATGACCTTTGCAGCGAGCTTTTGGTCAATAACTTTCAAGTCATGTGAGTACAAGACACCAGATTTTAGGTATCCTTGCATTCTTAATCACTCGATTCATAAAAGCTATGAATAGAAGTTTCACAATAAAACAATATTTTCTCTTTTTTCACGCAATGCTTAGTACAATGCTCCTTATTAAACTCCATATTCTGAAAAATCAACCTTTAGTTTAAGATTTTCATCTTATTGACCTTGAAAAAATTACACAATATAGCACATATGGAATTCACGTCTATCTCAATGTCTTTCTACAATAGCTCAATCACCCACAAACTATCCTAAAATTGATTTAATGATGTATAATTTAGTGGTTATTTGGATTTAGCATCTAAGGTCCACTAATTAATTTTTTTTACCTATTCAAATTTTAAATCAATTTTTTTTTATGATGCAAAACGTAAATATTGTAAAATATCAAGTTTCACATGAATACATATAAATCAATCATAACGTGCAACTTTTTCATAATTTATAATATAATACATAGTTCCAAATATATGCATCATAGTAGGCAAATTCATCTAACCCACGCAAGCACACAAAAATAAAAATAAAGTAGAAAAATAATTTTTCGAACAAACACACAAACCAATAAAAACTTAATATTTTTATGCATGAACCCCCAATTAAGCTAGTTGTGTATTCTTAGCCTACATTATGCTTGACACATCCTTATGTATAGGAAATCTGATCATTTATTGAAAAGAGTATTGTTAAAATCAATGAATAAAAAAATTGATGTTGAACTTGATGTACATATAGTAAGATTGTGAACCCACCAATCATTGACACTGTAACTTGTATGCCTCTTTTATTCTAATTTTGTCACCAAAATTAATTAATTATTTATACAAAATTTCCAAATTTATTTTTCTTTTTAGATTATTATCTTTATATCAATATACTTAGGGTCCGTTTGATTGTAAGAATCGAATTTGGGTGGAAAGAAAAAGAATTTTAGAGAAATGAATTATTTAGAATTGTCAATTAATAGTGTTTGATTAGTATAATTTTCTACGTGGAAAATATTGAAATTTTGGATCTTTTGGTATTCGTTTGATTTTATTTTACATGAAAAATTGTGGAAGATGGAATTTCGTTTTCAAGTTCCATAGAATTCTTGCCAAATCAAACATGTTCTTAGAAACTTCGACTCCATGTTTGTCATGCCAAATTAATATTATGGTACGTTTGATTACAAGAGTGGAATTTGGGTGGAAAGAAAATGAATTTCAGGGAATTGAATTGCCTAAATTTTTTTTTTTTGAGAATTGTCAATTAATTGTATTTGATTGGTATAATTTTTCATGTGGAAAATATTGAAATTTTGGATTTTTTAATGTTCGTTTGGTTTTGTTTTATATGAAAATTGTCCATTAAAGGGATATAATTTGTTATAATTGAGGATAAATTTGGTTTCAATTGTAAAAAAAAAAAAAAAAAGTAAACTGGAAAATGAATTCCCACCAAATTGGGTCTCGTGTGAGACAAAATCAAGAAAATGAATTGCCAAGAAAACGATGCCAATCAAGTACTCATTTTGAAAAAAGATGGAATTTCATTTTCAATTCCATGAAAATGTCATGCTATCAAACGCGCCCTTAGTAAACTACTAATCATGATCACATATAACCTTTTGGACATTCAAGCGACATAAGTCAAATTAGTTTTCTGAAAAAGAAAAAATTAATTAATACTGCTCACTAGAAAATTCTAACAAACATGCCTAGTTCTTGGATTTGGTAAGAATTCTAACAAACATGGCTAGTTCTACAAGTCATCAATTGGGGAGACGATGAAGAAAAGTTTGAGTTGGACATTTTTATGAACTTACGTGGTATGACCACCTACTCAAATGATGACACATGATCACTCGAGTCATTAATAAATTTTACTCTATTATCATTCTTACTTCTCTTCAAACCACAAGCTCAAATGAAAACATGTGTCATTTGTATCGAATTTAATTTCTATTGCGTCTTTTTCTCTTACTTTTTACAAGATATAATTTCTTATCTCTCTTATTTTCAATTTGGAAGTTATAACGACTCGTTTGAATTTATACCATTAAACCAAGTTCTAGATAAGTAATTTCTTAAATATTATACAAGATCTATTGATATAGCAAGTGAATAAAATCAAAGCGAATATCTTATACTCTAGAATAAATTTTGTGAAATGATTTTTGAATATTTTTTGCAAAAAAATTTATCTAATCGAAAATTATGTCCATAAAAAAAAACCAGTTAAATAACAACTTATAAATAGAAAATATTATGAGAAAATAATAATAATATATTTAACTTGTCTAACATATGAAAAGACGGAATATAGAAAGGCTAAAATTTTGTTGGTGTTTCTCTCAACTTCCATCGATAACTGCATCCTCGTTGACGAAGGCACAAAGATGATCACCAACGGTATCACTATCGAGTTAATTAATTTTATCCAAATCATTAAAATCGATTTCAATTAGAATTACCAATAATCATAATGTCGACGATCACTCACATAATATCCGTCAATAATAAGTTGTTTCATTTATTTTTCACTATTATTCTCGAAAAGTCTTGCTTAATGTCTCCAAATTGTTTGAGTCAGTTCTTCATTTGACAATTTCTTTTGGCTGACTATTGAATGAAGAGTAGGTTTTTTCTCAAAGCTTTGTCAAAATTTCGTTACTGGATATCCTGGAATCTTTTATTCAAACACGTTAAATTCATATAATCAACGAGTTGTTGTAGATTTTTCCTTTCTTATTTTCCGTATATCATTTGATTTCCCCTTCAACATCTAAGCTAAATTCATTTTGACCGTTAAATTAGAATAGATAAAAAAAGACATTCAGTCCATGTATTAGAAATGATATTGAGTCTAACTCAACCTAATAAAATTGGCTTGTTAGGGGAGGATTGCCCTCACCTTATTAAGTAGATCGTGTAAATATCACAAGTTAATGTGAGACTTTAATACGTCCCCCTCACGCACAGCGTGGATCATGCCAAACAATTACGAACTAATCAATATTGAGTGTACACAACATTGCAAAACTGAGTTTGCTCTGATACCATATTAGAAAGGATATTGAGTCTAATTCAACCTAACAAAACCAACTTGTTAGGAGAGGATTGCCTTCACCTTATTAAGTGGATCGTGTAAATATTACCAGTCAATGTGAGACTCTAATACTATGTTTGGTGAGGATCAAAATCTTGATTTTTATCAAAGTCAAAATCAACAATTAATTTTGATCACATTCATTAGATTGACAACTTTTTAATTATATATTTCATTAATTTTTATCAAAATTTACTAAGTTTATGTTTGGGCTTCATTTTTTT
>CAIGRB010043078.1:14553-39687 GCA_903798255.1 Fraxinus quadrangulata
AAAAAATGAATCATGCATGCACATGAGGGGTGTGTTGAAGATTGTTTAATCCTCATTATTTTTAAAATATATGTTTCTCTATCTTCCTTTTAACCACACATTTTTCAATAAAATAATATTACATGTAATATTCAAAAAAAATTCTTATTTTTTAATCATACATTCTCAAACAATTATTATTTAAAAATATACTTTTAATAAAAAATAAAGTTCAAACAAAGGCTAAAAAATTAATTTTAACTACGCCAAATAGGAGCTCAATTTCATCATAAAAGTAGTATATTCAAATATTTATGGATCCAAACCGTCAAATAACATTAATATATCTAAATTTGAATGGTAAACTTCTCTTAAAAATGGAAATCGCAAACTATTATGCGTTGTCTTTATTTAAAATAAATGGAAAATAGAAAATGGGCCAAAAAAAAAAAAAGAAAAGAAAAAAGAAAGGAAAGGAAAAAAATATCAACTCATCGTCTGATCGGCTTCCCCAAAAGGAAAAATCAAAAAATTACACATGCCCTTGCTCGTGCCCCTGCTCCTGCAACCACCACACCCACTATCATTCACAACCTTTTTTCCAATTCCACCTATCCTTAACTTCACCAATCATGAACAAGCAATAAAGTCTAAATTCATCTAAACATCTTCCATGAAGGAATTGAGACAAGATGATAATGTCCCGTTTCGCCGTTTTACAACAATTGTTCGCTGGGTGAGGCGGATACCACCACCGCCAACGGCTGCTATCGTGGCATTTCTCTCGAGTTTGAACTGGTTATGTTCAAAGGTTTTGGATCTTAAATTTTCCCTCCTATCCCAATAACATTGCTTTGAAAATTATTTGTTCATTGTTTGGAATGCAGTAAGAGTTCAAAATACAGTGCTAAATTTGAGGTGTTAAAGACAAAATAAATAAATAAATGGCATTAAAGCTAAAATTGTTGATAATGCATGTGAATTGTGACCAATTTCGCGAGTTATATTTTAACTCATTTCTCTGTGTGTGTGTGTGTGTGTATTAAGTGGTTTGAGCTTCTTCTTCTTAGTGAATTTAGGGAAGATGAGAGTATTTCTTATGTTCTTTGTTATAAAATGTTTTAGCATTTTCATGCAAGCTAACACTATACACCACGAGGCACTTACATGGGTATGCAATATTGTGTGCCATTCTTCTGATCCAACTCCTTTGTCCTTGAATCTTTGATCACCTGGAAAAAGGGCTATGTGAAGTGTCTTTTGAAGCACTCCCACAATCAAGTCTGTAAAGTAGCTTGGAGAAGAATATGAAAATGTGTTGGACTGTAAAAGAGGGAAGAGAAGAAGCAATATATGTGCTTTGGAGATCCTATTTATAGATAACTTTTTGGGGGTGACGTGGGTAGAATTTGGTTACGCAGTTGGGATTGGTGGCTGATTTTTTCCTAATTTTGCGGAGCGAATCTCGGTCATGGCCCCAGGAATATTACCTGTTTTCCGTGGGGTATATACAGTTCGGTCCCTTTCCGTGACACCTATTAACTTGATCCACCGTGTCCTTCTTTACGAACATCTCAAGTTCAATTGAGAATCCAATTAGATGGTGCACTTACTTTGAAGTTCTTGAGTGTGGCGAGATCGATCTAGCCATTGCACCTTCTGTTATTGTATCTGGCTTCTGATGTTGTGATCATACCAGGGGACATCTCCAGATCATCCGGTAGGGTTTTATGTTGGAGTGGTATGATTATATGGTCAATATAGTAATTTTATAACAAATAACAAGATTCTGGTTTGATTGGTAGATAGTGATATTGGTAAATATATCCAAAATTTGATCTTTGTCTTCTGTTCTTAATTAGCCTGTCATTGCCAATATGTAAAACCATCAGTTTACCCTCAAAAGAGAAATGTGAAGAAGAAACCATTAATAATCAGTTAATTCTCGCTCGACTTGGGTTCATCTCCCTTTTTTTCCTTTCTTTTAGTTAGTGGCTGTCTGTAGGATGGTTTGAGATACCAAATACAGTATGCAGAAAATTTCTGTGAAAAATTATCTAAAACAGTAGGAAGATGAAGTATACGATAAGTAGAATTTATGCATTGTCTTGTAGTTGCATGAAAGGCATCGAATGAATGTAATGCTACTGGAGTACACTCAGTTCATATTTACGAAGTTTACATGCATATAACATTGTATATCATGGACCATTTCATTTTATGCAGTCAATATATGATTTTTATAACAAATAGCAAATTCTTTTTCGGATTGGTAGAAAATGATGCTGGCGACTACTTGCAAAGTTGATCTCCGTCTCTTGCTTTTAATTGGCCCATTGTCGCACACTTAAGCTGCCACTTAAGTAAATTTTTAATTGGTTCTAAATTTCAGGTTTCTTTGTTGACATAGAAAGAGGACAAAAGTCAGCATTTTCTCTGCAAGAAGACACTAAATAGTTAGCAAAATACCCAGTCTAATCAATCCAGACATAATTTTTCTTGCAAACAATTCACATACGCCTGCTAGATATGTATTTGTTAAGCTTCACATATAGCACCCAAGTAGACATCTGTAGTTCAGAGGGGGTCCACACGAGTAGAGGATAAGTGTATACTACGAGTCTACGACTATGCTGNAGGACTTCAGAGGGGGTCCAGGCGAGTAGAGGATACGTGTACACTACGACTATGCTGGGGGGGCACATGTAGTCTACTATTGATAAAATAGGAGCGAGTGGAGACCATGGCTTTTAAACTTTTTTCATTGCAAAAACCATTCAAGTGCAGATGATAGTTATTTTTTATCTCGATTGAGCTTGAATGGGGGGCTTGGCTTGCCCCCCTGCCCTAGTATATTAATATGAAAGGAAGTACAAGGAGGGGGACATGATACCTTACCATCGTGGAAATTACAACACTATATCATTTATAAATCATTTAGAAAGAACTGAGAAAACAACGTTATACTGACGAGTTCCTACCTGTTACATGCTAAGGTTGGGAAGTCCGCA
This sequence comes from Fraxinus quadrangulata, assembly GCA_903798255.1. Taxonomy (NCBI): domain Eukaryota; kingdom Viridiplantae; phylum Streptophyta; class Magnoliopsida; order Lamiales; family Oleaceae; genus Fraxinus; species Fraxinus quadrangulata. The sequence continues at coordinate 17,544 of CAIGRB010043078.1, forward strand.
TTAATCCAACTTTAATAAGCCTAGGACTTCTCCGTTCAGCTTGTGTTGAAGTAGAGTCTTGGCCCCTCTGTAAATAACCCCTTGTTAACCAACCAATTTGCCACATTGTTCCCCTCCCCAATGTTTAAAAAGGCTTAATTGGGCAGCTAGGCGTATTACATGTTGATGCATGTGTAAGCTCAAGGCGCTTTCTGGTGTAAACCTTAAGACAAAATGATAAAATAATTCAAAAAGATATAAAAATACAAAAAATCCTCATAAAAAACTATAAACCATCTTAAAAAATCAGTGATGAAACTAATTAACAAAAATAAAAGTTAACTCGCAAAAACATAAAATAGATCAATAAAATAGAAAGTAGTAAGTTCTCAACTTGCTAATCACTTAACAAAATTATAATATATTACTAGAAGGAGAGATGACTCGCAACATTTCTTATATCATTACTACTCATATTATCTATAAGGAGTCATTATTATCACCATTGTAAATGTTCTTCTCATTGTGTATTGTCATCCTCGCTTGTAATGGTATATTCTCCTTTCCCTTTCCATGTAGGCAGAAAAAAGGAACATAAAAAAGAACCCGTAAAATATTAGAGGTTGACAATAATTAAATATCTAACATGCAAGACCAACGGGAACACCTTAGTCGCTTAAGAGGCGTAAGCCGCACAAGGCACTTAAAGTGCAGGATTCAAGGTGTTTTATGAGTCTCACATGAGGCAGGATTCCAGGCAAATGTCCGAATTAGTTTGCTTTAATCTTCGGTTAGTTGTGAAAAATCTCCCCCAGATGATATTGTATTAGCCATGGATAAGTTGAATGCATGCCATGGAATCAAATTCCACCCACACCTTTCACACCAAACTGTGTACAAAGTCTTAAACCATTGCACATTGCCCTAATTTAGCCTCCGCGCAACATCCAGTAGTACCATGATCCCCAGAAAACGCGAAAACAACATCTCCCACATTATTCCTAAGTACACCCCACCAACTGCGAGGTTAGTACTACCTTCACAACACCTATCAATATTGAGTTAAATAATACTAGGGGATGGTTTCCTCCCACACACCACCTTAGGCTGTCTTGTTATTTTGCTTTGTAATTTAGTTCCTTCAATTATAAGTACTTCTAATTCAAAGATGTGAATGAGATGTTCAACTATTTTAATCACCTGCTTGTCTTGAATTTTTAATCCCCGAACTTTGGAATTATTCCCTTCCACTACCATTGGGACCACTGCTTGAACCATATGAGGCTTAGAGGAGGCTGCATATGAATCTCCAATACTGAAATAGCATTTCAGGAATAATGAATTGAGGGGGTGAGAGATTGAACCTGCTAGAAGTGACACCTTACATTCCCAGCTAAGGAGCAATTCACCGTTACACGGTCCACTGTTTCTGAGCATTGCAACATTGACATTTGGAGGCAAGGTTGATCGTCATCATACCCTTTATCATCTCATAACCAGGCAGCCAAATTTGCCAAGTATTCCCAAAAAACGAAGAAAATCTTTAGCGGCAGGGCTGGGTGCCAAATGTATTTGTAAGAGGTTTGGGGCTTCATGCTTCAATATCACCAATTCCCAACTGGAGGCAATAGTGAAGATGCCATTGTGAGAAATTTCTAGAAGATAGTATCATGGCCATCAGAGTAGGGAGGATTTTGAGGACTTCTTGCACAGCATGGATTGAAAGCAATTTTCCGGAGGATACTACACATGGCTTTTTGTTACACACATGCATGCACATACACACAAATATTCAAGTGAATTATCTGATCTCCTTTATGACTTTAGGAGCCTTCAACCAACTCTTTTATACTAGGTAACATCAATTAAAAATGCTCAATATAAGATTTGTATCATCTATTAAATGCGATGAGCAAAATCAAGAAACCAAGACGTGCAAGCAAACAAACAAGAATGAAAAGAAAATAAAATAAAGCAAACAAGCCACTTTAAGTCTGTAAGTGCCCTGGAAGTCTCCTTCCACCTGTCGAGAGGATTAGCAGCTTGTCTGTACAGATGCACACATCTATGCACACCCTGCTTTCTTTGTCCATTTCTACCCATGCATACAGATTACCTAACTTCATCGAAAGCATGGAATTTAGGCAACTCCTTCAGCGATATATTTTCTTTTGAAGTTTAGTTTTGAAAGTAGATCTCATTATATTGCACCCTGCAGAGCTTGCCACCTATGGCTTCAGAAGATCTTTGATGGTTTTCCTTCGAATCTATGCTTGGAACAGATCCTATCTCATCTGTGTTGTAGGAAATAACAATGGAGCATCAGGAATATACGGTTCATCCTCTCTTCCTCCACATTTTTTTATTTTTTTACTTTTGCTTGCTGAATTTCTTTGCCTTTTCTATTTTGTTTCTGTTTTTGTATATGTGGTTCTAGGGTCATTTTTGATATAAGTGGTATTTTAGTTCTTTATTTATTTTTGCTAAAATATGAATGATTAATTAATTTTAATCATTGTCTCCAACTTGGATTATTATTTTACTATTTTTTTTGTTAACTAAAACACCTTTGGGGGGCTTATCCAACTTGATTCCTATGTCTTGAAGTAAAAACATTTTCCATGTTAATTCAGTTGCTGTGGTAGCCATCAGACGATATTTTCAAACTTGATGTTGATATTGTTGGTCGCTTATGCCAAAGCAATGCATTTATCTCCCGAATATATACTAAAACTTGTATTTTGACTTTTGTGAGGGCATCGAGCCAATCAACATCACATGGTTCCCTGAGGTACCGTAGTATTGTTACGACTTCTCGCATACACTTTGTTGGGGATTTGAATTGTATTAGGTCTTTTGTATTCAAGATATTGAAGAGCTCCTACTAATTCTTTGTATTTTTTGGCATCGGCTTCTTTGTTATCTATAGGTGAGACTTGGGGTTTGAGAGATATTGGTCCTTATTGTTTTTAGAGGAGACTTGTGTTGGATTGAGAAATACTTTTATTCCAAGAAAGTAGTGAGGCCCAGTCAAATCCTTAAAAGCAAATTCTGAATTTAGTTGGTTGATGAGTTCTAAATGAACTTTTCAGATTTGACTACAAAACATCTAATCAACATAAACTAAAGTTAGTATGAGAACATTTTTATGTGTTATATATAGAGATTAGTTGAGATTTGCTTCAAATAAAAATCTGTATGAGCTAAACATTTGAGCTAAACATTCTGATAAACGATCAAACCAAGCAATTGGTTCTTGTTACAAGGCCATATAATGATGATCAAATCGTAGTTTGAAAACTTTTGATCTTTGTGCCCAGTAGATTTTTTTATGCTTACAACTTCTTGGAGATGTTAATGCAAAATGCTTTCTCGACATCAATTTTGAATGTAACCTTGTGCCAGTAGACAAGCTTTGAAACTATTCATCGACTATTCTATAAATCCATTTGGATCCAACATATTTATGGTGTTGGTTGAGGAGTCAAACACTGGGTTTGATTTTCATTTAGAGCTCATATTTTTCTTCCATAGTTGCATGCTATTGCGGACCTGGGAGAGTAATTTCGTTGTTTCTGGTTGGTAATTATTAGTAGTAGCAATCAGAAGATCTGGATGAGATTTCTTTTGGCATAACTTGTCAAATTTCTTAACAAGCTTAGGGTCAAGTTCTGGATTTGGGTTGAGCCTTTTGCATGTGATTATTTCATGCCCGAGTTGCCTAGATTCATTTTCTCGTTTGGAAAATCTTGTATTTTTGTTAGTAAAATATAAATCAATTAATGAATCATTGCTGATATCTCGATAATTAACCTTGAGGGGTTGCTCAATTGATCAAATCTTGGGTTTGTTCCCTAATGGTCACTAGTTCGAGTCTCCTCAAGGCCACTGAGGTGAGTACCCGACCGTAAATTTCAGAGCCTCGTGGGATTAGTCGAGTTGCACGCAAGTTGGTCCCGAACATCCACGATTATCGAAAAAAAAGATCTCGATAATTAATGTAACGTCTTAGATTTTTCTCATCTGAATTAGAAATTTCAGTAATTTAATGAAATATTTTGCTTCTCCCTGATGCAAAATCTTGTAAACCTTGACTCTTCGATTTAGAGCATAATCTTCAGAAGTTTCTAATTTAGTATTTGCAAGAACAATATTGGAGTTAATATTTCATTATTAGTTGCTTCTTGAATTTATGTAACTTGGCTTCATGAAGGAACGGTTTTTTAAAAAAAATTTCCAAATCTGGCCTGTAGTTGGCTTGTGGTTTTGAGCTTTAAGCCTAACTGCTCAGATAAGAGATTTTTGCCCTTTTAAAAAAGATTTATGTCTTTCTTTGTCAATGTTTCAGCTTCTAGGCAAGGTTATCCTTATGTGAAGGACTGTGGACCAAGTAATTGCAAGTATGTGTTCTTTAAAATTCTTTCGTTAACTTAGACTTGTTTTTGAACAACTTACTGAAGTGTGTTCCAAAACAGCACTTAATACTTAGGTAAATTAATTTTAAAAGTAACATTAATTTAATTTGCTTTTTCTAATTAAACCATCACATGGGTGGAGTATTTATTAGTACTTGAAAGCAATAAATCATGAAGCGCAAATCTTTGTGGTGGGGTGGGGATGGATATGTTATGGTTCCCATTGCAAGGTATAAGACTTGAATCCCACATAGAAAGTATGAGCTTTCGGTATGTGATTTATATAGACTTGGGCTATCCAACATCAATAGTTAGCTTTTGAGGTATGACTCTCCTAAGATCTATATCAATGGTATCAGAGCAGACACCATATCTCCCGGTTGCAATCGAGCGGCACGGATGTTGTCGGCATAGTAGTGTTTGTCCGGGACTAGTAATGGACTAGTGCAAAGCTAGTCCGATGAGGGCGCTAAGATCGCAAAGTGTCGTGGATTATTATGGTTCCCATTACAATGTATGGGATTTGAATCTCACATCGAAAGTATGAGTTTTTGGTGCATGGTTTATATAGACTTAGGTTTTCCAATGTCACAACTAGCTTTTGAGGTGTGACTCTCCCAAGATCTATATCAGGACACAAACTAAGCTTCATATATAGAATGAAATACTCGTCAGATTTGTCTGAAATGTAAAATTGGCCTAATTTACAATGTGTTAATGTTCCCTTTCCACGACAGCATTTTTATTCTGAAGTGCTTGGGGAAGAAACTGTTCTTGGTTTCTCACATTGATTGAAGTGTTGTTCACAACTCTTTGGCTCTGGAAAAAATATTTTGCTATTAAATTAATTCTCATCACAAGCTCTTGAAATTTGAGAAAACTTCAAAGGAATTATGGAAAACCAAGTATTTTTAAAATCAATTGACTACAAGGATGGAGTTCTCATGTAATATAGAAAGTAAACTACAACTTAAGATGGGGACTGACACAGAACGTAATGCAGAATGAGAAAAGGGTAGAGAAAGAGAAGAAACAGGAGAAGCATGAGAAGATAGGGAGTAAATACATATCAATAGTCAATCATTAATCAAGTTTCTGAAAAATGAAATCCAAGGTTCTATTTTGTAGAGCAAAGACCTTAAGTCTGAGGGAACTTTTAATAAATAACTACTCTAAATGAAAGAATTGTAGACAATCAAAACTGGACCTAATGAAACTATCTTTATTCCTCATCTACTATGAATATCTTCCATTCTTATTTTTATTCCCCATCAGGGATGTAAGGCCCAGCCTATAGCAAATGAAACACAAATTTCAAGTGATTACCTCAATCCATTAACAATTGGGAGCTAAGGTAAAATGAACCGTACATTAAACATAATTTTCTCTCTTCATGCTTACCCAATTCATACCAATTGGAAGCTAAGACAAAGTCCATAACTTCTCACAACATCTGGATGTAAGGTTTTTATGCGAGAGCTTAAGGAACTTCTTAAGGTGCTCTGATGCTTAAGCTTCACCGTAAACAAAAAAAAAAATGTCAAAAAGTTATTCAAATGAAAAATAAGCACAGTAAATTATAAACAATCTTCAAATTTCATAATAAAACAATTTAAGGTGTGCAAACAAATTAAAGAAAATTCTATAAAGAAACAAAAGAAACTATTACTTTAGTTGGTGGGGGCAGTGGACTATGCTTAAATTGGGTCAATGAGCCGATTTCTAATGTGGGTTTATAACACAGTTTTTAATATTTCAATGGACTATTTTCAAAGTGGGTCCATTATGGTTTTTAATGCTCTGTCTGCCCACACCTAAAGCAAAGTAAATAAATCCGGAAAACTAAGGAGTGCACAACTTATAATCCTTGAAGCTTGCACCTGCGCCTCCAAAAATTGTCTCACAATCTGTGCCTTGAGACCTTTTTTGTTTTCCTTGCTCTAAGCTAGGCCTTAAGGCATGCCTCAATCAGGATTTTTTAATACAATATTCATAGGTTTAATAGGAAAAGTATTTTACATAAATTAAACGACTTAAGATTGAAAAATACGGGACAAGCAGGGTGACTAGTAGAGGAACCATGGGGCAACATATGAATGAAGTAACTTGAGAAAGTGGAATGGAGAGAGAGTTTAAAAACAAGATGATAAATTTATAGAGAGAGAAACTGCAGGGAGAGAAACAAAAATTTAAATTGAAAATAAGCTGCTGATAGTTTTCCTGAGAATGCAGGGTTCTCACCAATTCCAATTTCATATGTTGCCAGAATATATGGTCCCTTTTCTCGCTTTTTATGCTTTTTGCCTTCTAAGTTTCTTTTGAAATGGAGTAAGTTTTATGTCTAGATGGTTTTATGTTAATGCTATTTCTTTATAATTTCTTCTCCCATCCTTTTTCTTGGTTCTGTATTTTAAGGTTTCTTTTGTGTGACAGGTGTCACGAACTGAATTTTTTTCAAAAAATAAACTAAAGCCGGAAACAGAATTTGCGTCAAAAAAATTCAATTGTTGGATTTTGTCAAAATCTGTTTCTGATTTTTTTTTTCAATATGGAGATGGAATTTGTGACAAAAATATTCCGCCACTAGAATTCTATCACAAAACTTATAGCTGATATAATATTAACTATCAAAACATAAAATACAAAAATTAAATACTATTATTAAAACTAGCATCATATTTTATGAAGGGATAATTCTTCTTCCACCTCTTGCAAGTTTGAGCTGTCTTGTACACATGCACATATTTTGCACAAAACACCCACACTTCATCTCTTGAGTTCTCTTGTACAAATGCACACATTTTGCACAAAATGCGGACACATTTCACCCTATTATATCATAGAGAGAACCCTAGTAGTGAGGTTGAAACCTCAATGAAAGAGTTAAGGAAAAATCAAGGTTCTAAATCAGGACTGATGGTCGTACTTTCTGGACCATGTGCTCTTACTGCTATTATGCTTATGAGTACAAAATTGTTTTTGAAGATTGCTATTTGAGGTGTTAGAATGTGAAGTGTAGAAAAGGGTTCCATGCAGTGTCTATTGTGGTGCTACCGTTGCAGGGTTCGTGCCATTGGGGTGTACCAAGGATAGAAGTTATAATGACGGGATAAATAGAGAGTAGATGTGGGTTCCATTTGGCCCAACCATGGTTCCTGGAAGGGACCAAGGTGTAGCCAAGGGTGAATGTAATGCAAAAAATAATGAAGATGGAGCTGTAGATATATCTTCTGACGATGAAACAGTTTGTGGTGAAGGTTTAAAAATGATAAAAAAAGTTGAATTTCTGGAAAAGATGAACATTCACGGCGAAAATTGCACTATAGGGGTATTGGTGGAAATGCTAACGCCAATGGTGAAAAGTGTGTTTCAAGGAGAAAAGCACAATGGAAATTTGGAAAATAGTAAATGGAGAAAACCATCAGGAGAAAATCTGTGCGAAGAGTTCAAAGAATTTGATGGGGGAGAGGCTTAAAAGTTGACATTAAGGAAGCACTTTTGATGATGGTTAATGTTTAAAAATAAGTAATTGAAGGAGATAGGGAATTAGATCCTGGTTTTGGAGCAGCAGAGGTGATGAATGCTTTTAAGATTGGTGTCAATTTTTTAAGGGGGAACAGTAGTATATTTGTTGGTTTGCAGTTTTGACTGTGATTCAGGAAATGGAGAGCTTGAAGTTGTTGAATACTGGGCAATGGAAAATTCTGTGCTTTTGTTTATTGGAGTTGGGATCATTTCTTCCTCATAGTAATAGTTCTAATATTGCAGGAAAATATGTTAGATTGTGGCTTCACATTTATCCCTCAAATCGATCTTGTAAATTTCTTGCTCTTAAGGGTAGAAATTTGAAAATATTATTTGTTCTTAAAAAAAAAAAAAAAAAAACCCAGTAGTGAGGGTAAGCTCTTTGAGTTCTACCCTCAGTTTGTCAGTGTATTAAAAAGACAGGAGAGAAGCAGGTGAAACAATGAGGACACCTTGAGTAAACAATACAAAGGAATGGCTCTGGTTCTTCACCCTGATAAAAACAATTTATCAGTCCGTTGCAGCACAAGGAGCATTCAATTCTTTCTCAAGCACGGAGCGTGCTGTTTAATAAGGTCAAGAAACTAGTATATGTTCAGAAGCTGAATTTCAGAGCTCCAATGCAGAGGGCTTCAGTTGGACATCCTCCATTTCCAGCCGATAAAAATAGTTTAGTTTTCAGAAATTCACCAGTTGCTCCAGCTCACTGTCTGCAAGGTTATGGCAACTTCCTGCAAGCCCAACATGTACCAATGCACCCAAGGACTTTGGTCATCGCCATCAGTTCACATTACAATCCTTCTCCATTTTGACCAAGGTATCCGCCAACTGCCACTGCTGCCCAACATATTCAAGTCATCAAAAAGACTCCTGAAACAACCACCAATTCTCAGTATGTTCCTACTCCACCCGGCCTAGGGATTTAACTACTGTCACCAGTAGGACTGTAAATGGATCGGATATGGACCTGATATGTCTATATCCGATCCGATAAGAATTATTATTCGATCCGATTTCAATAATCTAACAGATATTTGATTGTTAAATCCATATCCATTTTACAATATTATTAGATATCCAATCTGAAATTAAAGAAATTAGAAAAAAAAAATAATGGAATCAACTTTTTCTTATTTATTATTATTTTTTTCAAATTTTCCAATTCTTAAACGGGTTTAATAATTATAAAATTTCTCAACTTTTTTATGTTTTGAATTTGATGATTTTTTTATTCTAAATTTATTTATTTTCTCATGTATTTATTTTAATGGCAAATAACACGTCATTTTAATCGAGTTATTGAAGATTCTAAATCTATGTCCCATTAATTTCATCGAATTCAGATCGGATTCGAATCAAAATCCAATCCATTAACAGTCCTACACCATTGACTAGTATATTACAACTCATCATAAAACTCCAGAAATCACTACCAATTTTCAGTACATATCCACTCGACCCCAGCTGAGGAATCCAACGACTCTACCACTGGGTGCCTTACACATGACTCCAGAAACTGACACCAATTCTCAGTGTGTTCACATTCATAATCATCAAAGTCCTCCTGAAATTGTCCCTATTTATGGTGCTTTGCCACCCCGCTTGTTCCAAGGAATCTGAGTCCCCTGAGCATCATCACCACCCTCCATCCAGGAACTCTGCTAATCCCATAGTGCTGGTTTGCTGTCTGTATAGAGTAAAGCCGGTTGTGGATGAGCAATGTTTAGGTCTTGTAATGCATAGAGGAGCCATTGGATTTCACAAGTAGTTCTTGCAAGGGCTTGATACTCCGCCTCTGCTGAAGAACGACTGATGTTGACCTTTTTTTTTGATTTCCAGGAAATCAAAGAGTTGCCAAGAAAAATTGCAAAGCCAGTGACACTCCTGCGAGTATCTATACACCTTGCCCAATCACTATTTGAAAAAGCCTTTAGTTGGAGTTCTGAAGAAGATGGGAAGAATATGCCTTGCCCTGGTGTAGCCTTTAGGTACCTCAATACTCTCTGGTTGCTGCTTGATGGTGACTTACAGCTGGTTTAGCAAGGAACTGACTAAGCACTTGGACAGAGTAGGCTAAGTTAGGCCATGTGATGGTTAAATATAGTAACCTCCCAACAAGTCTTCGATAGCCTGAAGGATCCTTGTATAACTTTGTATCAGTGGCAGACAACTCGAGAGTGGATTCCATGGGAAAAGCAACTGGTTTTGACTCAGTCAAACCTGTGTCTTCAAGGATATCAAGTGCATATTTCCGTTGGCACAAAGAGATGCCATTTTTGGACCTTGCAACCTCTATACCAAGAAAATATTTCAGCTGCCCTAGATCTTTGATGGTGAACTTGTCGTGTAAAAATATTTTAACTTCTGAATTTCAAACATACTATCACTGGCTAATATCACATCATCCACATAGACTAACAATGCAATAAAGAAACAGTCAGATTTCTTGATGAATAATGAACAATCAGAGTTTCCTTGTACAAAACCATAGTTGATAAGTGCATTGGACAGCTTGGCAAACCATTGGCGAGAGGCTTGCTTCAGACCATAGAGGCTCTTTAGTAATTTGCAAACCTTTCCACTTCTGCAGTCAATCCAGGGGCCAATTCCATGTATACTTCATGTAAATCCCCATGTAAAAATGCATTATTCACATCTAGTTGATGAAGATGCCAGTTTTTGATTGCAGCTGTAGCAAGTAGGAGTCGGATAGAGGTGATTTTTTCTACAGGGGAAAACGTATCAAAGAAATCTAAACCTTCTTGTCGAGTATACCCTTTTGCCACCAATCTAGCTTTATGCTTTTCAATGGTTCCATCAGCTTTGTATTTAATCTTAAAAACCCATTTACAACCAATGGCTAATTTGTTTTTAGGAAGAGTAAGCAGCTTGCCATTCAGGTATCTGAGAGGCTTGTTTAAATGTTTTAGGTTATGAGGAGTTTGAAATAGATGCTACAAAAGCTTTATGTGAAGTAGATAGCCTATTTGCTGGAATAAAATGCTGAATAGAATATAGAGTACCTGCAGTTGAGGATCCATCAGTTGAAGAAGATGCCTGGTTTATCCTTTGAGCTGAAGAGACATTACCACAATAATAATCTTGCAGATGATTTGGTGTGTGTTTAACTCTGCTAGATTTTCTGAGTTGTTGATCAGTTTGATATGGTATGTGAGCAGTGGTAGATATAGGATAGGAGGTAGAAGGTACTTGTTCAGTATGTGTGATTGGCTCAGAAGAGGGGGATGAATTAATGGTGGAAGGTTGAGTGTTTTGATCTAGAGGTAAATGTGAACTTTTGATTCTTGGTTTGCTGGAAGGGCTTTGAAAGGAAAGTTTGTTTCATGGAATGTAACATTTTTAGAAACAATTATCTTGTTGGTGTTCAAATCCATAAGTTTGTATCCTTTGTAATCAGATGGATATCCTAAGAATATACATTTTGTTGCTCTTGGATCAAATTTTTGTCTGTGGTTTCTCAATGTGGATGCAAAACAGAGGCAGCCAAAGACCTTTAGATGGGAAAGATTGGGTGGTTTGTCAAATAGAATTTCAAAAGGGGTTTTGTTGTAGAGGAGTGGTATAGGAATTCTATTGATAATGTGGGCTGCAGTAAGTACACGATCACTCCAGAAATTGAGGGGTAAGTTTGCTTGAAACATCAGTGCTCTAGCGGCCCCTAATAGATGTTGATGTTTTCTCTCCACAACCCCAGTTTGTTGTGGAGTTTCTACACAACTCCGTTGATGCAAAATGCCATGTTTGTTGTAAAATTTAGTGAGAAAGAATTCTGAACCATTATCAGAACGTAAGGTTTTGACATTGACAGAATACTGATTTTTCACCATTTTGCAAAAGATTTTAATTAAGGATGGTACCTCTGATTTGGCCTTCATCTTGTATACCCATGTGCACCTTGTAAAATCATCTACTATGGTTAAAAAATATTTAAAACCGCAATATGAAGTAGTGCCAAAAGGACCCTAGATGTCACAATGGATCAAGTCAAACTTTTTATTGGATTTGCTTTGTGATACAGGGAAAGAAAGTTTTCTTTGTTTTGCTAGAGGACATATATCACAAACATGTCTACAGTCAAGAGTAATAGAAGGTTCTATTTGTTTGAGAGAAAGTAATCTTGAACTAGATACATGTCCAAGTCTGTAGTGCCATATATCTAACTGATTGTGAGTAATAGTTGAAGCAGAAGATGAAGAATTAGGCTGAAGCTTGCAGGTTTGAGCCTTTGATGAATCTTGTATCAAGTGGTAAAGTCCTTCCTTCTCAAAGGCAATCCCAATCATCTTCTTCATTGATGAGTCCTGCAGAGTACAGTACGAAGCGGTGAAAGTAAGGCAAAGGTTAAATTGCTTGGTAAGCTTAGAAATGGATAACACGTTAAATTAAAAAGAGGGAACACATAGAACATTGTGAAGGAACAAGGTGTTGGAGAGGCATACAGTCCCAATGTGTGATGCAGGAACCTTAATACCATTAGGAAGATTTATGAATGTAGTGACAGATTTGGGTGTAGAGCAATATAGGAGTGGTGAACAGATCATGTGATTTGTTGCACCTGTGTCTAGAATCCAGGATAAGTTGTGGTGAAATGTGGATGAGGCAGAATTACAATAACCTGATTGTGATATAGGGTGTGTTTTACCAGAATACTAAGATTTAGAGGCAATATTAGCTGCTGGCTGAACATTAATCTGGGTAGAAAAATCAGATGATGTCGGACTTCCTCTGGAGTGAAAGAAAACTTTGGTTGCTCATCACTATTCTGATTTTGGACTTCCCGTCTTGTAAGAACAGCATGTGCAGAGACACTCCTTTTTCCTTTTGGTCCAGTCCAGCCAGGGGGATACCCATGAAGTTGGAAACATTTGTCTATTCTGTGTCCATTATAGCCACAATAGGTGCAGTGTAAGGTAGATGATTTGGATTTATCCTTGAATGTTTTTTGCTGGTAATTCTGCTGATTAAAATGCTTAGTCATCAAAGCATGTGTCTCATTATATGTGCCAGAATTTGTGAGTTGTCTTTGACTTTCTTCCTGAAGCAGTAGAGAAAACACTTTGCTCATCCCCGGCAATGGAACCATGAGTAGTAATTGGCTTCGAGTAGAAGCAAAAGAATCATTTATCCCAATTAAGAACTTGAGGACATAGTCAGATTGTTGTCTGGTTTGCAGAAACTTGAACAAATCACAAGTGCAAGAGGCCATTTTTCCACATGTACATGTTGGAAATGGTCTATAGCTAATGTATTCATCCCAAAGAGTCTAAAAGGAGCTAAAATATTCAGTAATGGATAGAGAACCTTGATTTATACAGACCAAAGATTTCTCAAGATGAAAAACCCTTGGTCCATCACTCCTAAGGTATCTTGTTTTGAGCTCATTCCAGAGATCCATAGCAGATGTTGCAAACAGTAGGCTGTTTCGTATCTCTTTGGAAATAGAATTCATCAGCCAAGAGAGAACCAGATTGTTCGCACGCAGCCAAGCTGTATGTTCGATGATTTGATTAGTAGCGGGAGGAGTGATGGAACCATCAATGAATTTGATCTTGTTCTTGACTGTCAAGGCTATGCTAATAGATCGACTCCAAGCTACATAGTTTTCTCCACTAAAAATTTCTGATACTAACAAAGTGCCAGGATTGTCACTTGGATGAAGGTAATATGGACTTGAAGAATCATCTGAGGGATTGATAACTGAATTCCCAGAACTCATTTAGGACAAATTTGCAGAAAATTCCGGAGCAAAATTTCACAGAGGAGGATTGATTTGGTATGTTGCGGAAAGCATTAATCATGAAGATTCATGCTCTGATACCATGTTGAAGATCAGATTAATCTTGAAAACTTAAGTAGAAAAAGATTAAAGACAGAAAAAAATAGAGACCAAGCCTGAAGATCAGTTCTTATTACTGATGAAAATGAGAATCCGAATTAATTACATCAAGTATTGGACTGCACTTTATACTACATGATAACAGAAATATGAACTATAATAACTAACTTTTAACTAATTTGTAATAACAATATTGAACTAACTGAACTGGAATAACCGAAATAACCGAAGCTAACTAACTCCTAACTTCTTTGAGCTAATTATTCTTTTCTTTTCAATTCCATGTTGTCAATGTGTGATGCAATACTCCAACAGTCCTCATCAAGACCTGAAACTTTTTGGACATTGAGCCATTAGCGATGGATGCGATTTGAGAACCTGAAAAGAATATATATTTAGTTTAAAGCTATGTTATACATACCTTATGGCGGATTTACAAAATTTTGAAGAAGGCTTCTTTTTTCCATACCTTGAATTACTTTTATTACTTCTTTCACAAAATGAAGAATTATCTGCACAGCATCAGTAATAGCAAAATAAATTGCAGGAGCTACCAGATTCCACTCGTGTGAATGACAAATATTTGAAGGTCTATATCCGACTTGTTCAGTATATAGGATATTGTGATAGCTATGTTCTCAAGATGTATAAGGTATGTATCTTTGTTATTCATGTTACTTCTATTTGACACCAAAAATTACATTTTGAAGAGATAAAAAGATAACGTACTGATTACTTTTATGATATATTATTCGAACTTGTTAAATTTAAAAGCATTCACTTGTGTTGGTAGTCTGTTAAAAATCCATCCATTATGTACTTACTTTAAGAAAGCAAAAATTGCAACAAAGTCGCTGATATTCTGTCACGGAATCCATTAGTGTTGTTGTATTTTAAAAAAAAAAAAATCAATATTGAAAAATCAGATTTGTGAAGGAATAATTCCTCTTACACTAGTAGCGAGACCAAGCTATTGTGTTCACATGCACATATGTTGTACAACATGCACCAACTTTATTTCCCAAGCTGTCTACTACACATGCATACATTTTGCACTAAACACGCACATATGTCATCTCCCAAACTGTCTTCTTTTTTTGTATATTTATTAGTACAATATAATTTCAAGTAAATTGCTCAGTGCATGTATAATGAGCAAAAGTTCACTAGAGCTGTTCTCATTTTCTAGACTTGTATTTAAATTTAAATCATAGATTATACATGTCCTTCTACAGTTATAAATTTGTAACGATTTGACCTAGAAAGATTAAGATTCTAAGAATATATATCTAGTTTAAATCTGCGCTTAGAGATGAATTTCCATAACTTTTAAAAAGGCTTCTATTTTCCATACCTTGAAGTCTTTTTGTTACTTTCTTTTATGAAATGAAGAAATATCTGTACTACAGTAATATAGCAATATAAATTGCAGGAGCAACCAGATTTGACTCGTGCAAATGACATAAAATAAATGTAGGATGTCATGATAAATATGTTTTGAAGATGCTTAAGGTGTGCATCTTCTTTATTCAGGTTGCTTCTATCTGATATTTTAAGACAGTGGAAAAGATAAAAAGAAGAAAAAAAAAAAAGACCCATATTGTTTACTTTCGTGCTATACATTAGTCTAACCATATTAAATTAAAAGCATTGCCTTGTGTTGGTAGTCCATTACAAAATCCGTCAATCGTACTTTTTTTAGTAAAGCAAAAATAGTGATAAAATAAGCTGATGTTCGAAAAAAGAAAAAAAAAAAGCAAAAGAAAAAATCTCATTGTCTTCCTTAGAACGAAAAAACAAAAGAAGTACCAACCCCAAACCTGCCTATGTCCCTGCAACGGCCAAGCCTACTGTCACGCACAACCCAGTCCACTCTCCCAACCTCTTTCCTATTCCACTCGATCCTTAACTTCACCAATCATGGACGTGCACTAAATTCATTGATAGAGTGCTCAAATTAACAATTTATTATCCTTAGCACATAATTAGTCATTGAGAATAAGCACAGATAATCAAAGGGAAATGTTGCCGAAGACGAAAATATATTTGTTTTTTTGCAACTTTCGAGAGCTGCTCCTCTCCTCTATGATCTAGAGATTTCTATTCATCTCTTGAATGCCAAATTAGATCCCGTTTCACCCTTTTTATTCCTTCCTAACAACCATGACATTAGCCTTTAACTACCACCTGAGATCCCACTCCCTTTTAGTTATAACAGACGTGCTAATTAGCTGGCTTACTCTTATGATGCCTCTCATACGTAAAATGTATGGGTGGCTTATCTTTCATCTAAACATTTTCCACTAATTGGGTCACCCAACGGAAGAGGAAAGATGATAATGTCCTTTTTCGCTGTTTTACAATAGTTCTTAACTGGGTTCGGCGGAGGCACCACCATGACCAATGACTTCATGGCATTTCTCTCGAGTTGGATAGGTAATGGCATTCAAAAGTTTTGGATCTGAGTTTTTCCTTCTATCCTAATTACATTGCTTCGAAAACCATTTGTTTACTGTTTGGAATCAATATATATTGCTAAGTTTGAGTAGTGAAAGACCAAAAAGAAAGGTGTTAAAAGTTAAAATTGTTGGTAATACGTGTGATTAATTAGGCACATTTATTTTTTATTTTTGTTATATTTTTTAAGTGGGTTTGAGTCTCTTCTTCTTAGGGTGTGTTTGATTGCGAGCATGGAACACGGAAAGTAAATAAATTCTAGAGAATTCAATTGCCTAGAACGTATTTGTATAGAAATTATTAATTAAATGTGTTTGATTGATTTGGTTTTCGACCTAGAAAATATTATACTTGTCCATTTTTTGTTGGTTAATAGATGAGAGAGATGATAGATGGGAGAGAGTGAATTACGTGGAAAATAAAAACTATCCCTCCTTAAAGAAAATGTTTTCCTTGTTTTTGAGGAAAATATTATCACATGACCAAAAGTGGGAAAATATTTTTTATGGAAAAAATTGTCAATCAAACTCTTCAAAACTAGAAATTTGGATGGAAAAATGACATTTTTCATGGAAAATAAAGCTAATCAAACACATTCTTAGTGAATTTAATGAAGGAGTATGACTTCTTTTCTTTGTTTATGAAATGTTTTCGCATTTTCATGCAAACAAACACTATATTCTTAGAGGCATTAACACGTTTGTGATATTGTGTGCTATATTTGCTGATCTAACTCCTTTTTCCTGTATCCTTGATCACCTGAAACAAGGGCTAGGGGAAGTGTCTTTGATCAAGTTAGTATAGGAGCTTGGAGAAGAATATGAAAAATGCATGGATTGTAAATGAGGGAAGAGAAGAAGATATTCATGTGCTTTGTAGCTCCTATTTAAAGAGAAAATTTGAGGGTGACGTGGGGCTCTTCATTTTACATTTTTCAATAAACATTTATGTTTTTCCCCTCATCTTTTATGTAATATATTTTTTTCAGCCAAAGGAGGTGCTAATGGCTAAAATATTCAAGTATTATTTAAACAATCAAAGAAGTAGAGTATTGAAACTTGCAATTCATTAAATCCATATAATATAAAATACAAATAGAGAGTGAGTTTGATTATGCAAAGTCTGATTATGTGCTGTTGGAAAAAAGTTACTGCCATATACAATGTCTAAATATGTGCTGTTTGAAAAAGAAAAAAGAAAAACAGCAACAAAATAAGTTGCTGATATTCATTAGTTGTGCATATAAAAAATTAAGAGTTAAAAATAGCATCAGAATTTGTGAGGGAAAAATTCTTCTTCCACACATTGTGAGGCTCAGCTGTCCTGTACACATGCACACATTTTGCACAGATCACGCGCATATTTCATTTCCCAAGCTGTCTTGTGCACATGCACACATTTTGCACAAAACCTACTCATAAGGTCAAATTGCAAATTAATTCATACCTTGTCTTGTATAGTATGCAAATATATATGAATACATATTACCCAACGACCTTTATTTTCTTATCTCATGAACTATACAAGGTAAGTGGTTGTAGGTTTTAATTTTTTCCCAGATTAGCACTTGCATTTTGTTTTTCAAAAGATGCCATAAATTATTTTGTATTTAGTGCGGATACTTACAAGAGTGAACAGACCATACAACTCTAGAAACATGAGACAACATTATTAATGGATAATGCAATTGCTTCCATTACTTAACCAGGCTAATATCCATTTATACCTGGAAATTATTTCACATGGCTCTTCAAGGCTCAACTAAATGAACTATAATGGACTTAGCTAGCTCGTGTAAATACTTCATATCGACCTGCTACCTTGACTTCATACTTTGAGTATATAACTTTGTCCTATTCTTTTAACGTAAACTTTGCTATTGCCATATAAATGCTACCTTGACTTCATACTTTGAGTTAAGGAAACCATAATTCATGCAGATAATGGTTTTATCTTTTGGCTTGATTTGCTAAACCCAAACCAGGTTCTCATACTGGTCTCTTGTAAATTATTCACGCAGAGAAATTCCTTCTCAATGTTTGTTAGATAGTTGTAGAAACATATTTTTCGTAAGAGAAATAATACTTTTGTGAATCACATTAATGAATACAATTATGGTTCTAATAGTTTGTTGTTTTATTCGTGACAAGTTTTTTCTAATGACATTTCAAATTTATTCTGCTGTTAACAAGAGCTTTTTGGGATTTGTGGCTGCAACAAAAGGTACTGAATTATTTACCTATCTCATTGCTTTTATTTTTCTTATTTGACTTGACACTTGATGATTTATGTTTCTATTTTTCATG
This sequence comes from Fraxinus quadrangulata, assembly GCA_903798255.1. Classification (NCBI taxonomy): domain Eukaryota; kingdom Viridiplantae; phylum Streptophyta; class Magnoliopsida; order Lamiales; family Oleaceae; genus Fraxinus; species Fraxinus quadrangulata. The sequence continues at coordinate 36,083 of CAIGRB010043078.1, forward strand.
TATACTTGGAGTTTTCATTATTGATTTTGGCTGTCTTGTACACATGCACACATATATTGCACAAAACATTCTCTTGAGTTGTCTTGTATAAATGCAAACATTTTTCTTCCTACACAAAGATAGAATGCTGAGCACAACGTACACACACTCTTACCTTTTTCTCTCTCTATACGCTCAATGGCTGCTTAGTCTCCTACTTTTACTCGCTCTTTCAAAACTTTACTTTTGTGAGTTGGGTGTGTACTTATATTTTAAGTATGCTGTCATTTTTCATTTTAATAAACCGGTAGAGGTCAAAGAATCGACCCCACCTATTAATATAAAATAAAAATACATGTTTGTCTATATTTTTTGTAATTTACCCCAAAAAGTGAGAAAGGGCTTCCGATCCTTCATTGAGGCTATAATCTTTATATTATACTGCTGCAAGAGTAAGCAAGAGAAAGAGTTTCAACAAATGATGGATGAAATTTTGCAAGAGACTTCAGCAACTTTTTTGTTATAAGTCATTATAAAATTCTGTTGAGTTAGTTTTTCATTTTAGCAACGCTTTTGTATTAATCAGTTTTCAATTCCACTTGCTACTTGTCAGGCATAGGTCTTCAATGAAGCGGACATTTATATGAATATTGATGGCATTGAAGTTGCAGACCCGAGTACACAAGGTATGTGGCAACTAGCATGTTTTTTTACCCTTTTTTAAAATGATGTATGTTTCTTTAATCATGACAATATTTGGCCAATGGAATTTGAATTATGTCCCTTTGTTTTTTATTTTTATCTTTTTTTTCCAAAAAGAATTCATGCTCAGTCTCTATTTGCAAAGTCATCATGATAGAAAACGATAAAAAATTTCAAGTTATAGAGTATAGAAAAAACACTTACACTTCCATGTATAAAGGGGATCTAAATTTTATCCATAAAACTGGACATCTGGGAATCAAAACTTTAAGCATTTCTGTAGTCCCAGACTTAGCCTTCAAAGAAAAGCATGATAATCTGCGAAGAATGGTTCAGAACTTTTAGTTAGGAGAAATGACAGGATATGCTAGAATGACCAATCGGAAAGCAGTGTCAAGATTTCCCATACTTCTCAATATATCCCTCAACTAGCTTTTCAAGTTTGGCCCAAGACATGTTAAGATATGACTCAATAGATTCGCCCATGCTAGGAATCTGGTGCTGTTGAAATGAGCTAAGAACTTTGTCGACTGCCTTAGGAACTATCACTTTGTGTGCGTCCTTACTTAAAAGGCCCTCAAGCCAAGTTGGTTTTACCAAATCCTTAACATATTCCACAAGAACATCTTGAAAATGTCTAATTTCTTTTGATTCCTTCTGCAGATATCCACATATCTGCACAAAACATGCACACTTCATCTTTGGAGTTGTTTTGTACAAATGCACACATNCCATGTGCTATTACTGTTATTATGTTAACGAGTACAACATTGTTTTCGAAGACTGTTGTTTGAGGTGTTAGAATGAGGTCCATCCCCTCAGGGTTCGTGCCATTGGGGTGTACTAAGTATACAAGTTATAATGATGGATAAATAGAGTGAAGATGTGGGTTCCATTTGGCCCAAACATGGTGCCTGAGAGGGACGAGGGTGTATCCAAGGGTGAATGTAATTCAAAAAATAATGAAGATGGTGCTATAGATACATCTTCTGACGATGAAACAGTTTGTGGTGAAGGTTTAAAAATGATTAAAAAGTCGAATTTCAGGAAAATGTGAACATTCAAGGCGAAAATAGTACTATGGGAGTATAGGTGGAAATGCTAATGCCAATGGTGAAAAATGATGCTTCGAGGTGAAAAACACAACGGAAATTTGGAAAATAGTGAAAAAGAGAAGGGCACGAGGAGAAAATCTGTGGCGAAGAGTTGAAAGACATTTATGGGGAGATACTTAAAAGTTGACATTAAGGAGGCACTTTTGATGATGGGTAATGTTGAAGAATAGGTAAATGAAGAAGATAGGGAATTAGATCCTGGTTTGAAGCAGAGGTGATGGATGCTTTTAAGATTGGTGTCGATTTTTTAAGGGGAACCAGTAGCCTCTTGTAAAAGTATTCACACAGAAAACTCTATCTCAATAATTGTAGAAATATATTTTGTAACTACTTTCATGAATCACATTAATGAACACGATTTATGGTTCTAATCGTTGTTGTTTTATTGACAAATATTTTCTAATGACATTTCATATTTATTTTTGCAGTTGACAAGAATTTTTGGGGATTTGTGGCTGCAACAAAAGGTACTTACCTCTCTGTACACATGCACACGTATTTTGCACAAAACATGCACCTTCATCTCTTGTGTTGTATAAATGCATACATTTTTCTTCCTACACAAAGTTAGAACGCTACGAGCACAACGTACGCACACGCTTCTCTCTCTCTACAATCTCAATGGCTGCTCAGTCTCCTACTTTTACTTCTCTTTTAAAATTTCCCTTTTGTGAGTTTTCTTTCAATTTTCTTCTATGTATAGGGTGTGCGCTTATATTTTATGTTTATATGTGACAACTGTCATTTTTCATTTTAATAAACCGGTAGAGGTCAAAGAATCAACCCACCTATTTATATAAAAAAATACATGTTTGTCTAATATGTTTTTTACTTCACCCCATTCTTGCCCCTCAGCCTAGCCTCTAAAAAATTGATTTACTGCATGTCATTGAATATTATATACTCTTGTTGTCATGTTCCTTGATCTTAATTATGTAGCACATAGATGAGTAGCTTCAGGTTGACAGTTATAATGGATGTAAAACATTATTGAATGATATGATTGCCTTTGAATCATTGTCTCCTCTCGAATATAGATTGCCACCACAAGAAACTTTGGAGACCCCATCTCTAACATTTGTTGGCTCAATGCTATCACGAATGGGGTCATACAAATTTGCTTGAGACAATAGTTTCTGAGTGATGAAGTGTGATGGGCGATAAGGAACAGAAGGCTCCCAATATCAGAACACATCCTGGTTATATGTCCAGTTGTGTACTGACTGCTAGAAAATAATTTCTACTTTGATGCTTTCATAGCTCCCCACTTTATATGAAGGAACATACAAAATTTCCCTTTGATGCACCATCCTTTTGTGAAATTCACGTATAATTCTTTGCTTTTTATTCCCACCTGTCAACTCAATGCTAGACGACTAATCTCTTGGCCTCGTCTGTGAAACATTCTACCTTCGAGACATTTGCTTTATGTTTGCTGCTGCGAAATAATCAACACCATTAAACTTCTCACTAGAAGCATCATCCATTGATGGTACAGTGTTGACTGCTCCAACAGAAGCTTTGGCGTTCAAAGCATTCATTCTCCTACTGTCACAAACAGGAACCCTTTCATCAGTCTTTCATTTCCATTGGCACATGACTCTGCCTTTGGTCTGTCTTCACTTGACTCAAAAATATTGAGCTTGCTAGTATTGCCCAGGATAGTGGGATATTTGGTGGTGGATATGCAACAATTATACCTGAAGTCTTAAAACCTGATCTCAAGTGCTCTTCAGGATCCGTAACTTCACTAGGATCATTGAATGATTTTCTTCCGGAATTGGAGTTAAGTTTTCTCCAAAGTCGTCG
>CAIGRB010043102.1:9949-28342 GCA_903798255.1 Fraxinus quadrangulata
TGTTGCTCGAGCGACAGGCTTATTCGACCCATGCCCATTTTCTTTTTTTGACACGACTTTAGACTCCCATTCTTCTACAAATTGTTCTCTAGGGTTCATATATATATATATGTGTGTGTGTGTGTGTGTGTGTGTGACACGACTTGTATAGAAAAACATAATAGAACACAATAGAGAGAGATTTATACAACATCTTGAGAACTTTAGATTTCAATTGATTGCATTGAGATCTTGTAAACACAACTGCTATTAATTTTAATGGATTTCTCCCACTCTACCTGTGGTTTTTCCCGTATTGGATTTCTACGTAAATCTTGATGTTTATTTCATTATCGTCATTATCACTCAATCCAAATTCATAACAAGTGGAATTAGAGAGAGGTTGATTGTTCTGCATGGCGACAATAAAGTATCATATCCCATTGTTGGATAGAAACATCAGATTTACCTTATGGCAAGTGAAGATAGGAGCGGTTCTAGCGCAGATGGATTTAGAGAAAGCATTTCTTGGCTTTAATAGGATGCCTGCTATGTTTAAAGAAATCGTGGCCGATTTGGAGACATTGGAAGTTAAGTATGACGATGAGGACTTGGTGTTGATGTTGTTGTGTTCTCTGCCACCATCATATGTGACTTTTAAAGATACTATTCTGTATAGTCGGGATACTCTCACCGTGAAAGAGGTTTACGATGCTTTACTATCTAAAGAGAAGATGAGTCATCTTGTTGGAGGATATGGGAATCATGTTGAAGGCTTGGTTGTGTGTGGAAGAAATCAAGATAGGAATCTTGGCAGAAATATGAGGGACATATCGAAATCTAGATATGATGAGAAGACATGTCACTATTGTAAGAAGAAGTGGCATATTAGAGTTGATTGCTATGCCTTGAAAAATAGAAATAAAGCTGCTGATACTATTGAGAAAATGAAGCAACCTATTAACACAGTGGAGGCTGATGTTGTGGAAGATGGGAAAGTGAAGGAGAGATTCTTGTGATTTCTGACATGAATTCCAAACCATATGAAGAATGGGTTCTTAACTCGGCTTGTAATTTTCATGTGAGTCCCAACAAGGACTGGTTTTTAACATATGAAAGAGTTTTGAGAGGTGTAATTATTATGAAAAAAACGCGTCTTGCAAAATTGTCGGAGTTGGTACAGTTAGAATCAGAATGTTCAATGGGGGCTATTAGGACACTTACAGATGTAAGACATATTCTAGAATTGAAGCGAAATCTCGTATCTTTGAGTGCACTTGATTCAAAGGGTTATATATACACTGATGAAGGTGAAGTTTTGAAAATGAGTCGGGGTGCTCTTGTTGTCATAAGAAAGCTCTACACAGTCATACATTTTGCATGGTTCCATAGTAATTGGGGATCCATCCGTTTTTACTTCTACTTTGACAGATGATGAAATTACAAAACTTTGGGGTCTGGCCAGGGTACCATCAAAAGGATGTCATTATTACTTGTTGACAGTGATTAACTCTAGGAAAGTTTGTGTATTCTTCTTTAAGTAGAAGAGTGATGTTTTGGGACCTCTTCAAGGAGTAGAAGACGTTGGTAGAAAAGCAGACTGGAAAGTAGGTGAAACATCCACGCACAGATAATGGGTTTGAGTTTTATTCAGATAAATTCAATAAATTCTACAAGGCTGAAAGCATTTTAAGACACTTGACAGTGTTTGGAACTCCTCAAGAGAATAGTATGACAGACGGATGAATAGAATTTTAATGGAAAATGTTCATTGTATGCTTTTAAATTCTAGGTTGGCTATGACTTTTTGGGCTGAAGCTGCTACAACTTGTTTTCTGGTTAATCGTTCATCTTCAACTGTCATTGATAAAAAGATATCAGAAGAGGTATGGTTTAGTAAACCTTCTTGTTATTCTGATTTGAAGAGTTTTGGGTATACTGCTTATGCTCATATGGAAAATGGGAAGTTGGAACTTAGGTCTAAAAAGTACATTTTTCTTGGGTATAAATCAAGTGTGAAGGGGTATAAATTGTGGTGTCCCGAGAATGTGGTTGTTAGTAGGGATGTAGTATTTGATGAACATGCCATGGTTCGTAGTTCACCTCTTGGGGATTCTAATAAAACTGAGGAGTAGAATCATTCAACTCAGGTGGAGTTTAAAATTGGTTCAGAAGAACAATCAGATGTTGCAAAATAGTTTACTATCGATGAGTTCAATTCGGGGTTGACAGACAGTAATATCTTGCCTACTTGCCTACAACACCAGTACCATGATAAGTATATTTTATACACTTATTTGAGATCTAAAATAATAATATTTGATAGTTCTTATGACAAAATATATCCTAAATTATTGTATTTTATGTTATATATCTAAAACGCAATGGTTGAATAAGGAATCGAAAGAAAGAAGCGAAATTTGGGGAAAAATGGCAAAATTCAAAGTTTGAGGACCAAATTGTAATTATTCAATAGTTGATTCGGACGCAAGAAGATAATTTAAATATTTTTAGGAGACAATTGGATTGAATTAGAACTTAAAAATGAATGGAATATGATCAAAATATTATCAAAATCAAATTCCAATTGTACAATTTATATTTCAGATTTTTAGTCGACTATAGAGACCCATTGTTAGTCAAAATACTAACTGATGTTTAGAGACAAAAATACTGACTGCTGTGCAGAGACAAAAATTGAACTTTCTTTATTCGATTGGAACTCTTTTGGAAACCAATTTGAACGTGATTTTCAACCAATTTTCTACTCATACAAATACCTAACAGCAGAATACATATTGGGGACCTATCATATACATCTTATACTCCAATATTCATTAATTATTATCATCAAATGAGGAGAATTCATAGTTTTGTGAGATAATTGAAGATGATTTACAAGAATTCAATCAACTGAAGATTCAAACTTGATTTTTGGTCAAAGAAGAGAAGGCGTAAAGGGAGATTCATCAAAAAACCATTGAAGAGATTCAAGATTACAAGATTCATCTTCATCTTTTCAATTAATCAAAAACTCGGGTTATATTTTAGACTAGTTTTGATCAAAAATAAGTTTTCTTGTAATTTTGATATTTTAGACTAGTTTTAAACATTGTTAGGATGAGATGAACCTTTGTTTTGAAATTTTTAATATTAATTAATTATTTTGACCACTTGTATGTTTATTTTCTTAAATGTTTATTATTGTTTTCACCAACTTTTCAATTAATTAGCTACTAATTGAGATAATTTATTGGAATCTATTATTATCGAGAGATAATAGGTTTTTATCTAAAAATAATAAATAGTGTAAAGTCCGATAGGAGATAGAGATATACCCCTATGTTTACATGATTTTCATAGGTGTTTTAGATCTTTTAATGCATTTATCATGTTCGCATATTTCATCGAGAGATAGGAATGTCAGATGAGGGGACTATATTTGATAACTATCAAGAGAAGTTTTCAATTAAATTAGGAACATTGACCAACAAGATTGATTACAAATTGTCACTTTAATTCGTCGTGCTAAAAATGGATTAACAAGGGGGATTCGACATCTTAGCAATACTTTCATATATTTGAAATCAAGTCTTTAAATTTCTTTCTAGTTTAATCGATAATTTAGATATTAGTAAAGAAAACTCAAAATCTATTTGCTATTCGATTAAATGGTATTATTAATTTGAACTCGGTCAAACACATAGTCCTCATGAGTTAGACACTCTATTAATCATTATATTACTTGAACACGAACCTGTATACTTGCGGGTTTTCAAAGGACCACACCACAGCATTCAATAGCTAAGGATATACCTCGCAGACAAATTAGACCTCCACAGAAATATGGGAAAACATATTTGGTAGTTTATGCATTGAGTGTGGTTGAAGACATTGATTCCATTGAGGAGCCTGCTGCATATTCAGAGGCAGTCAGTTGCAGTGATTCTAGCAGATGGATGATTTCTATGCAAGAGGAGATCGAGTCATTGAGCAAAAATAACACTAATTACTTAAAGGGAAAATGGTTGTTCATTGTAAATGGGTGTTCAAAAGAAATGAAGGCGTATCAGGGATTGAAGATCATAGATACGAGGCTGGATTGGTGGTAAATGGCTACAATCAAATTCTATATGTTGGCTTTACAAATGTATTCTCACCAATTGTGAAACATAGTTTCATACGGGTTTTACTTGGAGTGGTGGTTAAGAATGACTTGGAGTTTAAGCAGATGGATGTCAAGACAATATTCTTACATGGAGAACTTGAGGAGAGCATCTACATACAACAACTAGAGGGGTTCACAGTCTCTAGGAAAGAAGACCGTGTGTGCTTGTTGAAGAAGTCCTTATATGGACTAAAGCAGTCACCCAGGTAGTGGTATAAGAGGTTTGATTCATTCATGACTACTTATGGTTTCTTCAGATATAATTATGATAGTTGTGTGTACTTCAAAAAGGAAGATAGTGGATTGACTACATATTTGTTATTATATGTTGATAATATGCTCATAACAGTCAAGGATAAAACAGATGTTAGAAAAGTGAAGTGTCAACTTAGCAAAGAGTTTGATATGAAAGATATGAGTACATCAAAGAAGATTCTTGGTATGGAAATCTTGAGGGAGAGAAAGACTGACATATAGAAAAGGTGCATTGAGAAGGTGCTTGAAAGATTCAATATGGTGAATGTAAAGGCTGTCAGTACTCCTTTAGCTGCTCACTTTAAATTATCATGTAACTTGTGTCCTTTGTTAGATGAAGACATTGATTACATGTCTCGGGTTCCTTATTCCAGTGCAATTGGTTAGCTTATGTATACTATGGTTTGTACAAGACCTGATTTGGCACATGCAGTTAGTGTAGTTAGCAAATACATGGCAAATTCTGACAAGGAACATTGGGAAGCAGTGTAGTGGATCTTCAGATACTCGAGAGACTCTTCTAATGTTTGTTTGTATTTTGGTAGATATTTAGATGGAGTCATGAGGTATGTGGATTCAGATTATGCATGAGATCTTGATAAGAGGAGATCACTTATAGGATATGTATTTACCCTTGGAGGCTGTGCTATCAGCTCGAAAGTTACTTTGTAAAATACAATAGCTTTGTCTACAACAAAAGCAGAATACGTGACTATTACAGAGACATGTAAGGAGGCTATGTGGCTGAGACGATTAATTGGTAAAATCAGTGAAGACTTGCAGATGTTTACAACATTATGTAATAGTCAGAGTGCACTTTTCTTGACTAAGGATCAAACGTTTCACGAGAGGAGTAAGGACATTGATATGAGATATCATTTTGTGTGATGTGATTGCTCATGATGATATTGTAGTGAACAAGGTTGATATCAAGGATAATCCTACTGATATGATGACAAAACCACTTCCTATTGCTAAGTTTGAACATTGTTTGAACTTAGTGGGTATTTGCCATTGAATTAGTTCATTGGGGGCATGAGTTTCTATACTTTCATGAAGGCGGACATGCGCTTGTTTGTTTGAAAGAGGAGGAGTGGTGTTTATTGATGGAGTTGTGACTTGGAATTCCTTGTGTTGAAATTTAGTTTAAGTTGGAGATTTGCTGTGGTTTGACCCAAATTCTAATGGGTATTGGAGTCTAAATTGGAATGGTCCCAAAGAGATCAAAATTATGGATCGGAGGAAAAAGTCGCCGCATTTTCGCTAACTTGACGCTAGCTGGACGCTCGAGCGAGTCCAGTAGAAAATAACCCGAGACTTGGTCGCTCGTCGGTGCTGCCCTGTCGCTTGAGCGAGGCCCCTTTTTCCTTTTTTACGCGATTTTAGACTCCTATTCTTCTAGAACTTGTTCTCTAGGGTTTATATATATATGTATGGCACGACTTGTATAAAAAACATAACATAACACAATAGAGAGAGATTCGTACAATATTTTGAGAGTTTTAGATTTCAATTGAGTGCATAGAGATCTTGTAAATACAACTGTTATTGATTATAATGAATTTCTCCTCCTTTGCCCGTGATTTTTTCCCATATTGGGTTTCCACGTAAATCTTGGTATTTATTTTCTTGTTTATTTCATTATCGTCATTATCACTCGATCCACAGTCATAACACACGTAAATGAGGATGCAAAAGTTGTTTTGGAGATACTAATTTACGCCCAATTTTAAACTAACATTTGAGATGCTCTAAAGACACGACGATACAAGTTTGCTAGTCTGCGATAGTTCGAAGCACAATAGGGGAACTCTCAAGAGCACACAACCTTTTAATCATCTTCCAAAAAGTGAAATGCATATTTGTTATGTCATACAACACAATAACAAAGATCATTTTTATTCATTCAAACTCCCAAGAAAAACTCCAGTACTAATATGTAGTATAACTGAGAAATTTATTTCGTCTGCTTGGAATGCAACACAAAACTAAGCAGAAATATTACTTTCGACGATGCTGTAAATCTAGAGTTCATCCTTGGGCGGTGTTGGATTATCAGTTGATGACTTGATGGGGTACGAGGCCTCCATGGCTATGCCACATAGCCCTTCTGATGCATCGACATCACGTTGCATCCTAATGTAGCCTTGTTCTCCCCAGTTCGGTCCCCATGAATTCTTCACTATCCAATATTTCGTACCATCAAGAGTCTGTCCATAGCCCACAGCCGCCACCCCATGGTCTAGCTCCATCCCACAATTTCCATTGAACACTCCCTGCAGTCGTAGAATGTTTTCTAGACATTGTTAGAACATAAAATTATTGTAAAAACACATTCCTAGAGTACCAACCGATCATCAATGGTTGTTATAGGTAGTGAAACTGTACCTCGGAGTAGAATTGCATCTCGGAACCACCAGCATCAATTGCAACAGAAACAGGCTGATTTGCAACAGCTTTCATCAAGGCATTTTCGTCATTCTCAGGTACCATTTCGTACCCATCAATCATGACAGCTGGAGAGTTCATCTACAAAACCAGAACGCATGAACAAAAGGACAGATAATTTGCCACTTTCTCATTAACAGAAGCCAAGTTAGATTCTTGAGGTATTTGCTTTTACTCAAAATTTATTTTTTCATCATACGATTTTATACCTTGTTTGAATCACAGTTCCCATCTCTGGCTCTGTAGGGATACATTCTTTCAGTTGTTAAGCCACCGTGTTTCTTGATGAACTCGAACGCGTGTTCCATGAGTCCTCCATTGCAGCCTTCATTATCCTTTTCACAATCAACTAACTCTTGCTCTGATAAAGAGATTAATTGACCAGTTTTAATTTTGTTGATCCCTTCAACTCCAACTACAGCTGAAAATGCCCAACAACTACCTGCATGAAATTGATTCAATCCAAATACAAAATCATTACAAACATAAGTATAATTTGAAATGGTATCTTGTTGTTCAGACCATATGTTGACTTGTTATATTGGAATTTCCCTATGAGACATACCGCATTTGCCTTGATCCTTAACACCAGTGACAGCGCCTTGCTTTCTCCAATCAACAGAAGACGGCAGATTTACAGTATTTTCGTGCATGAATCCAGTTCTGGCTCGACTGCCATGAAGCATCCTATGGTGTTTGATCTTAGAACTGTAAAACTTTCTGAATTCGTGGCTGGTCATATCAGCAAACTTGTTGAGTTTCAACTTGTAAGGCTTGTCCATCTGGTTCACCTTGTGAATGTGCAGCACGTTCGCCTTGAAAACGTTGAAACGCCTTTTTTTCTCAGTTAGATCCCGAGAAACTGTGTGGTGGCTCCTCCACCTATCGTATAAATCTGACAGGTTTTCATCCGAAGCCATGTCCTTCTCTGTGAACTCCATGCCCTCTGCGAGTCCAAAGACCATAACCAGTAAAACAGAAGCCACAAACACACTCCAAATTCCCATCTTTTCGATATCAGAATTCAGTTTTTCGACAGAAAAGTGAATAAGCTTATCACAGTATGCACATATCAGAGGCTTTTCTATTTGATCCAGAATAACTTGAGGAGTGTGTTCTTATATACTGGGCAGTATCGAATAACTAAAAAAGCTATAATCATGTTTATTGTACTCGTAGTCTTGTGTAATAAACACGTCTATAATCTACTACAGAAATCCCGGGATAAAGTTGTTTTCTAATGACGGTTCGTCTGCTATTTTTAGAGGTGAGATTTGTACCTTATATTTGATGATTTATACTCAACACGCGCTTCATGTTTTGGTTGTTTGTCTGTACACAGAAGCTGACGAATTGTCTTATAAGGCTGCAGCCTCTGTAACACGTTTTCTCTCAGGTGTACGTGTCATGAAGTACTCAAAATCTTCTGCATTATCATCTGTGAAATTTACATACAGAGTTTGAGTTAGTTTTAGATTTGTTCGGCCGGAATTTGAACTTCTATCTGCTGCGGGTTTAGCCGCTTCTCCTCACCACTCCCAAACATTGATTCGTAAGCAATGTTACTCAAAAGTAATAAGGATAAGACCGTACTGAGACTTTTTCATGAAATAGAAGTAAATTTCAGCTTAATTCAACTTAAAGAAACAGAAATGTTGGAAAAACTTGAAAAATTGCACGTCCTTAATAGTATGGATTGACAATCGAGACCATGAAATCAAGCAGTAGCAGTCGAGACAAACATAGACACATATTAAAACTATGAAAGGGAAATGAGTGAATAAAGAAGTAACTGATTTATTTTTACCAAAATATTAATCAAAACAACCCATAAGACTCTAAAAATGTTGTATATCACTCAAATCAGTTCTCAAAATTATACCTTCTACCTAGAGCAAATCCAGTGTCACTATCATTGCCAACTGCATCAACCTAATTCCCCAAAATCATATCAATAACTACTCATTAAGCTTCAAATTCATAGCAATTATTAATTTTGGCTACAGCACTGAGGCCAGCACTAGAATTGACTAAAAAGGGTGCACTGTAAGAACCACTGCCCAATTATCGACTGCACGTGATGCTCATTGCCATGCGTTTCTTGCTGCGACGAGAAGATTCAATATCAGAAAATAATGTGAATTTTGTTTGATATTTTTTCTTGTACACTGTTTCACATATTTCAGTTGTGAATGAAGAAATATCATCAAATGTTTTATACATAAGTGAAAGAACTAACCAGAAATAAATAACTCAAAGTTCTTCTATGGTCGAACACATAATTTCATGTATATGAACGTCAACATACATAATGTGAATAAAACTTGAACATCAGAAAAAAATTGTATTAATAAATATACCACCAAGTAATACTTCCAATTGATAATCTTCAATTGCTTTAAATCAATTCCAATTAAGCTCCAAATAACCTATTTTCACATAAATTGTATCCAAATTGGGATTTTTCTATAATTAACATAATTTACACGAGTTAAGTAGATATTTGCTCAATTTATCACTTCTCCTATTTAGGGCTTCTGTTCTTATACATAGTCCAAACATTTAGGGCATGAAATAAATATGCATGTGAGTATAATAAACAATTTAACATTAAAAACCTGGAATGTAGTTTGAGTTTTCAAGGTCATTTCCCCCCTAAAGGGCGGCAGTCTTGATGGATATACCTCTTACAAGAACTACAGGGCTAAGATGAGATGCAAGACCGATAATAGCTATGGAAACCGTTAACAGCTGGGAAAAGCAAAGCTACAAACTGATTAAGGTGCCGGCTATGTATCTACTTTTAATTGGTACATTTAGTATGTAGTTCTTGGCATTGTAGGAATAAACTTAAGTTTTTAGTACAAAAGGGAGTTGGAGTTTGGAAACAATCATTATATGGGATCTCTGTTGTGCTAATGATTGACAAAATGGGTGGCTTTTTCAGATATGCTGATTGTCCCGACAAGTTGCTGATGTTTCTTGGTATTTTGGGCTGCTTGGGAGATTCATTGGCCGATCCATTAGCCATGTCTGTTCTGGGTGAAGCCATAGATGCATTCAGAAGGGCTGATCAGTCTATTGCCAAAGGGGCGGTGCACAAGGTACGTTGAAGGCAAAATTGAAGTTATAAAATGTATGTATTTTAACATGGTATCAGAGCAGTTCAAATTCTTGGTTTCAAGTCTGTCGTCACACATTTGTGAAAATTGAGCACTTGAAGAAACTAATTCAACAATTTTATGCTTCAATTACAATGTATCATGGAAGTTCTTGTTGAAACATTAGTTTGATTTCAGTTATGCTTGTGGTTTTGTCCAGTATGCACTCCAGCTTCTGTATGTTGCTCTTGGAGCTGGATTCTCTTCTTTCCTCGGTATGGCAACTCTCCCAGGAAATTCGGTGATGGGTGTTTGTAGAGGGAGTCATTCTCAGCTGGTTTATCATTATCTTTTGAACTACTATGTTTTTTTTTGCTAAGAAAAAGAGACAATTGCTTTGCATGCAAATAGATAATTTAGAGTCTGAGGTCATATTAGTTGTATAAAACTACAGCGTCTCAAACTACTATTGTAATTGTGACCCTGTTAACTTGTTTCATTACATGACATATATATTTTAGTCCTAAACTTAATCAACTAATAATGACTTCGCTTGATCACCAACAATCATGAAAGTTGGAATTTGTCGAAAAGTTCAAAAACCTGTTGATTGTCTATCATTTTGTTTATTAAAAGATTGCTTACTGCATTTGCAGAAGGAGTTTGTTGGACAAGAACTGCTGAGAGGCAAACATCTCGTATACGGACAAAATACTTAAAATCGGTCCTTAGACAAGAAGGTGGTTTCTTTGACAACCAAGATGTTTCATCTACCACTTTTCAAGTTGTCTCAAACATTTCTGCTGATGCCCACTCGATTCAAGATGCTATAGCTGAAAAGGTTCTTTAATCTTTTTTTACTATCATTTGTCCATCAACCGGTCTTCCATATAATTAAAGCAAAAGGCTGTTTTTCCCCTCTTTTGAGTTTTTCATTTTTTCTTTTTATTTTTTTTATACCTGATGTAGTTACCAACCTGTCTGGCTCAACTCTTTGCTTTCATGTTTAACCTAATAGTTGCCTTCCTACTTTCATGGAGACTAGCATTGGTGTCCCTACCATTCGCAATCGGGTTTATAGCCCCCGGAGTAGGGTTCGGAAAATATATGATGGACCTAGGAATCAAGAGTAAGGATGCTTATGGTGTTGCAGGTAGTATTGCGGAACAGGCAATATCATCTATCCGAACTGTATATTCTTATGTTGGTGAGCACCAAACACTCAATAGATTTAGCCATTCTCTTCATGAAAGTATGAACGTTGGGATAAAGCAAGGACTAGTGAAGGGGTTGTTGATAGGAAGCATGGCAACAATTTTTGCAACTTGGGCATTTCAATCTTGGTATGGGAGCATTCTTGTCACTGAAAGAGGAGAAAGTGGTGGCCATGTTTCCGTATCAGCTAAATGTATCATCCTTGCAGGAATGTGAGTTCCTTTGTGTTGAACCAATTGCTGTTAAAGTTTTTTAGATATGATTACATATAAATCATTTAAATATTATCTTCAAACATGTCCTCTCATGTATAGACAGTCGTCATTTTTTCCCTTCAAAGCCTCACACGTGGACAAAATTCACCAAATGGGTGGTAGCAAGACTTGAACCCAAGTTCTTTGCATGCTTTAGTACCATATTGAACCGATTGATCTAAAATCTTAAATTGTTAGATAAAGTCACATGTATTTTATTTAATCATTATTTTCTTCACTTAACTTTGCCTCTTTTTGGCAAAATTTATAAATAGTCGAACTTAATTTTCAACTACTTATTCCAATGGACCCATGAATAGTATCCACTTATCTACTACTCATTTCTATCTATTTATAAATTAAAACATTTATAAATTCTTCCTAAACGGATTACTTGTGCAGGGGTTTCAAACTAAAGACACAACTCAGAAATGAGTGGAAGAACATTGTTAAACCTGTGCAAGAAAACAAGCAAAACTGAAAGTTACAATTGAATGATGACTATCTTGATGAATATCAGTTACTAGTATTCATAATTATGTCTTTATACTTCGCCGAGAGAATAAATGCAAAGAAGTTATACTATTCTGAGCCCGTCTTTAGATTTTCGAATGCATTTAACCTTTCTAGTAAATTGCAGGTCATGTATGACTGCACTCCCTAATCTCCCATTTATCACAGAGGAATCAACTTCTGCAAAAAGAATTTTTGAGATGATTGACCGTATCCCTCAAATAGACGCTGAAAATGTCGAAGGGAAAATTTTAGCAAATGTAAGAGGCAAATTGTGTTTAGAGAAGTTCATTTTAGTTATCCATCAAGAAAGGATACGTTTATCCTCCACGGTTTCAATCTTCTCATAGAAGCTGGTAAGACACTCGGTCTTGTGGGAGGAAGTGGTTCAGGAAAATCAACTATTGTTTCATTGCTCGAAAGGTTTTATGATCCCGTCTTAGGAGATATACTACTTGATGGGCACAGAATAAAAGAACTCTATCTGAAATGGTTAAGATCTCAAATAGGGTTGGTTAATCAACAGCCAATTCTCTTTGCTACATCCATAAAGGAGAATATCCTGTTTGGGAAGGAAGATGCTACAATGGAACTGGTCATAAGTGCGGCAAAGGCTGCAAATGCACACGACTTCATCGAAAGTTTACCAGTAGGATATGAAACTCAAGTAAACCATTCTTCATGCTTCTACATCTGATAGTATTTTTCTTGTTATTTTACTCAAGTTTATAATCATTTTAGTACATCTCAGGTGGGAGAGTTTGGCGTCCAGTTATCAAGAGGGCAAAAGCAAAGGATAACAATAGCACAGGCTTTTCTTGAAGATCCAAGAATCCTTTTACTTGATGAAGCTACTAGTGCATTGGATGCACAGTCTGAAAGCGTAATATAGGCAGCCATTGACAAGGCTTCTCTAGGAAAAACTGTTACAGCTCGACAACCAACTGAAGCAAAACAAATAGCTGGAGTTGAAACAGAAGCTAAAGTTGCTGGTGGTTAAAATCAGTTAGAAGTGATGAGCTGAAATAAGTTGTTGAAAGAATTAGCTAATAGTTAGTTTTTCAGTTAGTTAGTTAAAATTGTAGCTGGCAGCCTGATGTTTATAAATAAGAATCAATGTACAAATGAGTGAATTGAATTGAATACAAATTTCAATAACAAAAAAGAGAGTACAATTCTCTCTGCATTTTCTTTTTCATTTTCATACTTCTTTGGTCAATTTTTGATATGGTATCAGAGCATAAAATCTAGTGTCTACCGCTGTGATATAGATTGAGCTCCATTGTTAATCATGGCTGCAGATGATTCCTCTAATCCTTTGTTCTTGGTAAATAATGAGAGTCCGGGCACTGTATGGTTTCTCAAGTTCTTGATGGATCCAACTATTTTCCTTGGCAGAGATCAATGTCCATGGCCATTTCAGCCAAGAACAAGCTTGGTTTTATCGATGGTAATCTCCCAAAACCATCTATAACTGATCCTACTTATCAAGCATGGATTCGTTGTAATGATATGGTTTGTTCCTGGATCTTAAATTCCTTGAACAAAGAAATTGCTGTTAGTGTCCTTTACATTGCCAATGCATCTGATTTATGGAAAGAGCTAGAGGAGAGATTTAGTCAGGGAAATGCTCCATGCATTTTTCTGTGGGATGAATATTTCAACTATCGTCCTCTTCCTAATGATTCTACTCCTAGTGTTAAGACTCGGTTGGATTATCATCACCAAGATTATGTTCTACACTTTCTTATGGGACTGAACGAGAGCTTTGCTGCAATAAGAGGTCAAATACTGTTATCTGATCCCTTGCCTTCTATTAACAAAGTTTTTTCTTTAATTCTGCAAGAGGAAACTCAGAGACATGTTGGTTATTGTACTCCCCGTTTTGACTCTGCTGCTATGGTTAGTAAGACAGCACCCGGTTCATTCAAGCAGCCGTCCGGTCCTCGAAAATGAAAGTTATATTGTACTGAATGTGGATATACTTCTCATACGACTGACAAGTGCTTCAGAATTATTGGTTTTCCTCCTGGTTTTAAATCTGGCAAGAGTAAGGGAATTAATAATTCTTCCAATCAGGTTCATTCAGTAGCATCTTCTGGTGAGCAAAGCTTTTCTTCAATGCCATTTACTCAAGAACAATATAATCAGCTACTCGATTTAATTAAACCTGTCAACACTCTACCCATTGACACTTCTCTTGTTAGTAAGTGTGATAACCTGACCTCAACATTTCAGCCTCAATGCAACATGACGGGTAAACACCATTGCCTATCTTTTTTTTCTAATTCCACTTCTATTTCAAATACTCCCTGGATTATTGATACAGGAGCAACAGATCATATGGTATGTTCAGCTTCCTTCCTAGACACTATAACAGCAAAAGTGAATTCTTCAGTTCAATTACCTAATGGTAACTTTGCACAAGTTACTCATATAGGCAATGTCTTCATTTCAAATAAACTTTGTTTAACAAATGTCATGTGTGTCCCTTCTTTTTCCTTTAATTTTCTATCAGTCAGTCAACTCACTCGCAAATCTAATTTTTGTTTAATCTTTCTATCTCGTCACTACTTTATTCAGGACCCTATCTCATGGACGACGATTGGTGTGGGTGAAGAAAAAGGAGGATTGTACCATCTGTCAAGGTTTTCAACAGAATCTCCTATATGTGCTACTTCCAATTCAAAATCAAGTTTTTTTGATCTTTGGCATTTTTGTTTAGGTCATTTGTCTTCTACTTGTTTAAAAAGTCTTGCTAGTAACAATTCTGATGTAATATCAAGTCATAAAGAATTTCTTTGTAACATTTGTCCAATGGCTAAACAAAAGAGAAATCATTTTCCTGTTAGTGATACAGTTTCTACACATTTATTTCAGTTAGTACATTGTGATGTATGGGGGCCTTTTGCTCATTCCTCTTTAAATGGTGCAAAGTATTTCCTCACTTTAGTGGATGATTTCTCTAGATCCACATGGATATATCTTTTACAACATAAATCTGATGCAAAATCATACATCCAATGCTTCTATAATATGGTTGAAACACAATTCCAGGTCAAAATAAAACAATTTCGCACTGACAATGCCCCTGACCTTGATATGAGAGTTTTTTATGCTGAAAAAGGAATCATTCAAAAAAAAAGTTATGTTACTACACCTCAACAAAATAGTGTAGTTGAGCGTAAACATCAACACATACTCAATGTTTCACGAGCACTCATGTTTCAGGCCAATTTACCTCTTCAATTCTGGGGAGAAGCTGTCTTAACTGCATCATATCTCATTAATCGTATACCAACTCCTTTGCTGCAAAAAAAGTCCCCTTTTGAGATCCTATATGCTAAACCTCCTACCTATACTCACCTCAGAGTGTTTGGTAGCCTATGTTTTGCCTCTACCTTATTTCGCAATAGTTCTAAATTTGCTCCCCGAGCTCGTAGGTGTGTGTTCCTTGGATATCCTTACGATGTCAAGGGATATAAACTCTATGATCTTGATCTTCACACTTCCTTCATATCTCGAGATGTAGTTTTTCATTAACACATCTTTCCCTATAAAAATTTAACTTCCGTCTCCTATGATAATTCTTTTGTCTTTCCCAAATCTCTCCCTTCTCAAGAATTGGATACTTCTACTCCAAATATATCAACATCTACAATTATGCCTCGCAGATCTTCTAGAATAGGAGCACCCCTAGTTACCTTGAACAGTATCATTGCAATCTTCTTGCTTCTTCATCAGCTGAACCTCGTTCCATGTGTTCAGGGAGATCGAATGAGGTTAGTACTCCTCACGATTTAGCTACATCTTTACAGTATGACAGGTTATCACCTTCTTTTACAAGTTTTGTCTCTCAGTTTCTACACTCAAATCGAAGGATTAGATTTCTTAGACACGTTCTCACCTGTAGCGAGCTAGTAACTGTGAGAACATTGCTAGCTATTTCTGCAGCTAGAAATTGGCATGTGCATCAACTTAATATTGACAATGCTTTTTTAAATGGCGAATTGGATGAGGAGGTCTTCATGACTCTACCACCTGGTTACTCTTCATCTTTTCCAAATTCAGTTTGTAAACTTAAGAAGTCACTTTATGGCTTAAGGCAGGCATCTCGAGAATGGAATATCAAGTTTACTCAATGTCTTCTGCAATATGGTTTTACTCAGTCTCAACATGATCATACTTTATTCATTTTACAGAACTCTGCTACACTCATGGTGTTGCTAGTTTATGTCGATGACATAATTGTTGCAAGTTCTGATATGACTTGCATTGATGCTCTCAAAGCTCATTTACATTCCACTTTTAAAATTAAAGATCTTGGTACTATCAGGTATTTTCTAGGATTGGAGATTGCTCGATCTTCTGCTGGATTTTCTATTTCACAACATAAGTATGCACTTGATGTCCTACAAGATTTGGGTCTAACTGGTGCTCGTCCTTCCAGTTTTCCTATGGAACAAAACCTGAAGCTATCTCGTGAGGAGGGGCAACTATTTACCGATCATGCAGAGTATAGAAGGTTGATTGGTAGGCTGATATATCTAACTATCACGAGACCTGATTTAACCTTTACTGTTTAGATACTTAGCCAATTTATGCAAGCACCAAGACAACCTCACTTGGATGCAGTACACAGAGTTCTGAGCTATGTTAAACATGCACCAGCACAAGGAATTTTTATGTCCAGCACTTCTGATCTACAATTGAAGGCCTTTTGTGATGCAGACTGGGGACTGGGGAGGATGCATAGATAGTAGGAGATCTGTGACAGGGTACTGTGTTTTTCTTGGTGAAGCTTTGATTTCATGGAAATCAAAGAAGCAAACAACAGTATCAAAACCATCAGCTGAAGTTGAATATAGAGCAATGGCCACAACTTACTGTGAAGTGATTTGGCTGTTAGGAATACTTAAGGACCTTGGGGTAGATCATTTGAAGCCTGCATTGATGTATTGTGACAATAAAGCAGCCTTGCACATAGCTTCCAATCCAGTTTTTCATGAGAGAACGAAACATATAGACATAGATTGCCACATCATGAGGGAGAAACTGTAGAAAGGTTTGATTAAAACGGTTTATGTTTCTTCTAAACATCAACTGGCAGATATTTTTACTAAAGCTTTAGGAGCAGATCAATTTCATTCTTTACTTAACAAGATGGGAATCATGGATTTGCATAAGTCCATCTTGAAGGGGGATGTTACAGCTCGACAACCAGCTGAAGCAAAACAAATAGCTGGAGTTGAAACAGAAGCTAAAGTTGCTGGTGGTTAAAATCAGTTAGAAGTGATGAGCTGGAATAAGTTGTTGAAAGAATTAGTTAATAGTTAGTTTTTCAGTTAGTTAGTTAAAATTGTAGCTGGCAGGCTGATGTCTATAAATAAAAATCAATGTACAAACGAGTGAATTGAATTGAATACAAATTTCAATAACAAAAAAGAGAGTACAATTCTCTCTGCATTTTCTTTTTCATTTTCATACTTCTTTGGTTAATTTTTGATAAAAAAAACTATTGTTAATGCTAATCGCCTCACCACAATCCGTAATGTCGACAAGATTGTTGTCTTCAATCTGGGAGAGTTGTTGAATTAGGGTCTCATGATGAGTTGATGCAAATAAATAACGAGGAAGGTGGAGTTTACTCTGAAATGGTGAAAGTGCAGCAATCGGCAATACAGAATAAGCCTTCTGATAGTCCAACTCACCCGATTGAGGGAAGATATCGTAAGAAGACAACATATTCCCACAGTCCCATGTCCCCTCTCAGCTTAAGCAGGCAAAACGGGGCTGCTCTTGCCATTCACTCTGAGGTTCCAACAGGTCACAACAGTCCCGTGTCCACTTATAACCATTATTATCAAAATAATCTTGATACATTGGAGAGTTATTCTCCAAGTCATTGGCGCTTATTTGAAATGAATGCACCAGAGTGGAAGAGAGCCTCGCTTGGATGCATAGGAGCTGTTGTCTTTTGCAATCCAGCCAATTCATGCCTACTTCATGGGTGCAATGGTCTCATTATATTTCTTAGATGACAGCTCAAAAATAAAATCCCAGACCAGATTGTACTGCATCATCTATTTATGTCTAGGCGTTGTCAGCTTCTTTGCCAGTATACTCCAGAATTACAATTTTGCAATCATGGGAGAAAGATTAACTAAGAGGGTTCGGGAAACATTTCTCGAGAATATTCTTACTTTTGAGGTAGGGTGGTTTGATCTTAGTGAGAATACAAGTGCCACAGTTTGTACAATGTTGTCGACTGATGCCAATATAGTTCGATCACTTGTTGGAGATCGCATGTCCTTAGTGGTTCAGGCCTTTACAACTGTTGCTCTTGCCTTTTTACTTGGACTAATCGTGGCACGGAGAGTTGCAAGTGTAACGATGGCGATACATGTTAGATTTAATTCAGCAATAGGGATTATAGATTCATTAAGTAAATCCTTTTAAA
>CAIGRB010043102.1:41264-61896 GCA_903798255.1 Fraxinus quadrangulata
GAAATACTGCTACCAGTAAAAATATGAGTGATGGTCTCAATCTGACATCGAGAAGCCAAATGACTGTCGATCCTCCTTTGGATAATGACATCAACTGGTATTAAGTCCTGCCATAATCTCTAACAGAAGAACGAAATGGTATGAAGTATGATAGGGCTCCACAGTAGGAGAAATGAATCCTGCACTGGCCTACTAGAACGAATCAGCTGCCATGCTGATTTAGTAGTAAATCTACCATATGATGTGGCCCTCCAGTAAATGTGATCCGAGACATCAAGACATAGAGGAATGGCCATAATCTGCTCTGCCATAGCTGATGGAAGAGCCTGTAGTAATCACCTAAAATGCCATCCAGCCTCCTCAAAAAAGTCCTGCACCCTCACAGATGTATGTTGTCTGTGTGGAAAAATAGATGCCAATGTAGAATCACCCATCCAACAATCATGCCAAAAGAAGATTTGCATTATCCCAAGGCTCCATGCAATGTATGTCTTGGCGTATGAACCAAATCTCTTCAGTCTCTTCCAAATAAGAGAGGCTAAGTGAGGAACTACTGCAAGCGATGGATGTGTCCCTCTACAATATTTGCCCAGTAAAAACTGATCCCAAAGAGAACTCTGAAACCTGAACAGCCACCATAGCTTCAATGAAAATGTGTTCATTGTATCATGTAATCGTCTAAAGCCCAGACTTCCCTCGTCAGTAGGAAGGCAAATCGGCTTCTAACTCTGCCAATGAAGACGACTCGCATGATCCTTAGAATCCCATAGAAATCGAGCAAATATGCTCTCCAGCCTTCTCAGAATGACCTTAGGAGGTCGCATAATCTGGAATAGATACAATAGTATAGAGGAAAGTATAGACCTCAGTAGAGTAATCCTACTACCATGAGAAAGAAGGCATGAAGCCCATCCAGAAATCCTACTTCTGACCTTCATAATGAGATCATCATATAGAAAGCTCCTCTTAGCCCCTTTGAACAAAAGGACTCCCAAATATGTGAACGGTTGTCTCTAATGTGAAAATCCAGTCAAAATCACTAACCTCTGTATCTGAATATCAGATGCCCGCCTAGGTAATCTAAGACCACTATTGTCTCTATTCACCAATTGGTCAGAGACCCCCTCGTAGTGCTCCAAACAATTGATGACCCTTTTGATTGACTTCTTCTGTCCATTGGTAAATATTAACATTTCATCAGCAAAAGCAAGATGAGAGACAAGAATTCACCAATTGGCCAGAGACCCACTCGTAGTGTTCCAAACAATCGATGACCCTTTTGATAGACTTCTTCTGTCCATTGGTAAATATAATCATATCATCAGCAAAAGCAAGATGAGAGACAAGAGTACTACTTTTCTATTGATACTGCATATTAAGATATGTCTGAAACCTCTGAGCAAGTAATCGAGAAAAGTAATCCACAATAATAATAAATAAGGACAGAGAGATAGGATCTCCCTGTCTGAGTCCCCGTGATGAAGAAAAGAAACTACAAGGCTGCCCATTCAGAAGCACTGAGAATCGACACTCCGATATATGCTTTAGCCATGTCAAGCTTCAGTATAACATTTCCTCCACGCATTTTATTATCCAACGTGTGTAGAAGCTCTCGGGTCAATAAAAATTGCCCCCAATAAGTCGACCGGGGACAAATCTACTCTGCTGGGAAGAAATAATACAGCGTAGAAATGAACTTAATTTTTTGTTCAATGGCTTTGTGATCAGCTTATTGAACACTATAAACAGTCTGATGGTCGGTAATTCGTCCAACTACAAGTATTATCCCTCTTCTGAAGCAAAATAATAGACGTAGCAGCAACTCCTCTCGAAAAATGACCACCCTCAAAGAAATCAATAACTGTACCATATACATCATCCTGTATAATATCCCAACAGTGTTGGTAGAACAATGATGAAAATCCATCAGGGCCCGCAACACTATCATCATCAATACCGAAAACAACCTCTCGTACCTCATCATGCAAAGAGAGGCGGTTCAGCACCATATTGTCTGCCTTCGTCAGTATCCTAGGTATGTTATCAGGATGAATATACTCCAAAAGCTATAAATGAGCGGATAATAATTCCTGGAAAAAAGAGATTGCTGAGCTTTGAATATCTGCTGGAGTAGTAAGAACTTTCCCTGTCTGAGTCGTGATGGTCCTGATACGAGATCTAATCCGTCGTCCCTGTACCAGCGAATGAAAATATCTAATGTTGCAATCTCCCTTACATACCCAATGAGAGCCGACCTTTTGCTTCTTAAAACCCTCCTCAATAGCTAAGGTTCGGTTCAAATCAGCATGTGCATGATGAAGTAATTCACAATGTTTCGGTGTAGGATCAACCTCAAAATCAATCTCTACCTGGTCAACCCTCTCCTCACCGTCTCTAACTCTCTGGAACGCATCACAAAATACCCGTCGATTCCACCACCTTAGTCCCTGTTTCAGCCTAAAGAACTTTCCTAAAGGATAACCATTCCTGTAAGATGAGTAGAGAGTGACCACTTTCAAGAAATGAAGGCTGATAACTCATGATGTTTGGTCCAAATATTATGGAATCTAAATGGTCTAGGACCTAGATCATCATCAAAAATCCATTGTAAAAGTAAAGGTGAGTGATCAGAGAAAGTACGATTCAAATGAGTCACAGTAAGTTGTCTACAAAAGTCTGCAACTAAAGAGTTAATCAAAACTCTATCCAATCTTTTACTGACCCTGCCATTCGTCCAGGTAAATCGAGACCCAGAAAAGCCAGCGTCCTCTAAGCCACAGTCTAAAATCATATCAGAAAAATCAGTAGAACCACAATCTTGAAGACTATGACTAGTACGCTCACCATCATGTGTGATGACGTTAAAGTCATCCCAACAAGCCAAGGATCATCCATAGAGAGGGAAATGTGGTGAAGACCCACCCACAAGTCCCTCCTAACATAGGCCTGACAAGCAGCATAAACAGGAGTCAAGTAAATAGGTCGTGTTAGTTTGGGACCCACAACTCTGACATGTAGGAACTGGATATGATCAACAGTAATGATAGTATCCACATTCCAGAATACCCAAAACACCCTCAAGTCCCTCCTAACATAGGCCTGACATGCAACATAAACAGAAGTCAAGTAAATATGTCGTGCTAGTCTGGGATCCACTACTCTGACATGTAGGATCTATATATGATCATCAATAATAGTAACGGTAGTACCCACATTCCAGAATACCCAAATCTTATTCGACTCATTCTGAACCCCAATATCGAAATGCAGATAACGACGAACAAAATCAAACCTCATCTTCAAAACCATAGGCTCCAGAATAATCAAAATATAAACCTGATGAAGGTGAATATGTTTTCTTAGGTGCTTGCGATGAGCTACACTAGCTACACCTCTCACATTCTAGATGATGGCACTCATCGGATGTACGTGAAGAGGTATCTTGCGACCGACTCCTGGTCATCATCTTGGGTAGTGAATTGTCAGTAACTTTCGAATGTCTCTTCCGATTTACTGGGATAAATCCATCCTCCTCTATCCTACCAGCCACACCTGTCAAATCAGGAGAAGAATATCTACGAAAAGGACCATGCTGATGAACTTCAACGTAAGGGAAACCCCCTGAATCCGACTGCTCTGTAGAAAGAGGAGCCTTCATATTCTGCTGACACTGTGCAATAGGCACATCCATACTAGCACGTTTTAACATTCTTTTCATTATACTAGCACCTATGTGATCTAATTTAGCATGTCATAATGGCAAAAAAAAAACAATAAAGTAAGCAAAATTGACTTTATTTTTATTCATATTTTCAACGGTACACAATTTGACCATTCATTCACAAGACTATCCTTTTTCAAAAAAATTATCATTTAGAGACAGTTCAAGTTTTTGGACTCATAAACACTTTTAATGCTCAATTTTCCCACGAGATCTCCACTTACTAGGTTCCTATTCATATTGGGAATATACAATACATTTTTTAATATAACTATTTTTCTAGAAGTGAAGATAATATCAACATTTCCTTCCCTTATTACCCATTTGTATCTTTTGTTTTCGATTTGATGCGTGATAAGTTTGGAAGAGTGACTTATAATATAATACATAAAATGTTGAACATGTATCATACCATCAACTAAGAACTTTTTTCTTTGATAGTATTGATTTCGCTCACAGCAGCCATAATGTTATCTTCATCAATGGAGTTTACTTTGCCCTTTTTCTTGTTTTGTTTCCGATGCCGACAATCATTTGCATTGTCCGAGTTTTTCACACACAAAATAATTTTCCTTGTACTTCTTCTTGGAGTTTTTGTAGTACTTGTTAAAAGATTTTCTTTTGTTTGATTTGTTGGACAATTCGATCTTTTCCACTGCATTGACTTTTGAAGTGCCATCATAAGAATTCAAACTTATCTCTTGCTCTCGATTCTTCTTCATTCCGAAGATATTTCTAAATTTGTTCCAAAGAATAATCTTTGGAACTATGAAAAATCTTCTTTCGATATCCTTTCCAAGTCTTTGGGAGTATTGCAATAATTGCTTCCACTTGAAAGGATTCCAAAATTTTTATTTTGACTGCCTTCAATTTGTTGATAGCATTGCAGTTCATGTACTTGGGAAATTAGTGAGTATTCTCAAGAAATTTAGAATCGAAATACCATGATATTAGGAATTTACTTGTACCTTCCTCCTTAGTTTCCAAATCTTTTTAGCCAAAGTGGTGTTGGTGTAGAGATCGTATAACCTGTCTGAAAATGAACTAAGAATGTGACACATACAAATTAATCAATCCTCTTGGTAGTGCCAATCCAAATCAATAATGCAGACAATCTTTAATGCCATTAGAAGGTACTTCAATTTTTCATGCTACTGAATGATGTCCGTTCCATCAAATCGATTCAACCTTATGAGGTCCTGATTCATGAGTTTGATGGTTGCCATAGTAGTATGTAGGTTGGTCATCTGTTCAATCTAGAATTCCATCTCTTGTTTGGTTTCTATTACCAGTTTAAGTTCCTTTGTTCAAATCAATGTCTATGTTAGGCTTCCCTTCTCGATTGTCTTGTCTTGTTCAATCTGTTGTTCTTTTGTCTGAGGAAAACGTAAAGAATTGCCATTTTAATGTGGTAAATAGTTTATATGCAGCATTTGGGAGTTCCTTCCTGGTGTAGCGTCTCTATAGCAATATTATTGTTTGAGATTGTTGCACAAAAAATTGGAAGAATGGCAGAAGAGAATAGAAATGTAGCAGCAAGAGCACCAAAACTGAAAATTGGACTTGAATGCATTATCACTATCCTCAAATGATATTACCCCCTCTAAGATTATTTTGAGTGCATAAAGGGATTTACCGTAAATGGTTTGTATGATTGAACAAGCCTTTAATAAGAAAAATACTTAAGTACTTGTGTTTTTCTTCTAGGAACTTGAATAACACAAAAGAGTTTGAATATGTTATTGAATTGGAACAAAGGCACTATAATATGGATTTTGATTGATGATTTTATGTTTTAATAATTAAAATCTATCACCCATTTATTTATTTCAATTCATGGCCCACAAAATAATGCCAACTATTCATAAAAAGTCGAGATTTTTCGTGGAAAGCTGAAACCTTTGGTGTGCTCCCTTCGTGGCGTCGGGGTACCACTCTTCTTCCCTTGATATTGTGATTTGACTCTTTTCCCCCTTCGTTTCTCCTTTCTCCTTGATCCATGCCAATAGCCTTGTTTTCTCTTTTCTTTCCCTGATTTACACCATTTCACTTCTACAAAACAACACTAATAAACACATTAAAAACGTTCACTACTCATAATTAAGTTAAAAATGGAATAAAACTCATAAGTAAAACACACTTGTCAAATACCTTCAAACTTAACAGTTTACTAGTTCTCGAGCATACACAAAGCAAGCAAAAGTACTAAGAATCATACCACGAAAACTTAGTTATATAGCTTGCGGTTTGGCTTAGTATCAAGAATATTATATCAATCCATGAACGACTTCAAAATTGCAATACAAGAGTCAAACTTCCATTTATCCAAAGCAAAACAAGTGTGCGTGTGAAGAATCAAATATAATACTGTACATTCCCATATTAGTTCACGTCCCAATCCTTTATAGTCAATTTTATCCTTTCAACGCTCGTAAGATTCACATGCCCCTAAATTTGTTTCTTTCATTCTCTCCCCAACATGTAACTCTAAAGTTTAGTTTATTTGATCAGTTCTTTATAGCACTCAAATTTGGTTTAGTCTAACGAATAACATCAACAATTCATTTATGTGATGATTCTCCCAATTATAAGTGCTTCAACAATCAAGTTTTTACCAAGTGATTCAAACCCACTAGTTATCTAGTCTCTTAACGATCAGTTCTTACTTGTGCACTTGCGTATAATTTTTCTCTTTTTGATATATTCTTCTCAGCCCAATATTGACCTTACCCACTTTTCTCTTCTTTACCCCATATAGCGAGCTTTTAATCGGTAACTCCTAAGCTTTTGAATACCAAAGGATACTAGGTTTCAAAATATCCCTACGGACTTACTAACTCGAGTAAAAAAGGTGTCGGCGTGAGACATAATCTCAATAAGTACAATACTTATTTTCTGTAATAGAAAAGCAAAGTTTACTGGGTTAGATCCCTAGCATTTGGTCATCACTAAGTTTATACTAGAAAGTCAAAGACACTCTACACAAACCTTTTTCACCAGCACAAAATCACCACAATCTTAAATTGTTTCCTTTACTGGTTAGAACACCCCCAAATTATTGTATATAGAAGGTTAAAGGATGTTGTGAATCAAAGGTTAAGGGACTAAGCATCCAAGTCATCTATTTAGCCTATACATATGAATCTTCTTATTCCTGTATGACGCTATACTCAATTATCGTGCATAAAAATTGTACTGTTTCACATGAATAAGCAGAAAATTCAACTAATGCATATGACTCATCCACAGTTGACAAATTAATACATGCTCTCACGTATATTCATCATAGCCTACAAAATTATCTAACTCACACAAGCATGCATAAATTTATTCTTTTTTTTAACATTTTTCTCATGAAATCAAATAATATCATAAAAACAACTACAAAGCAATTAACCCTATTGATTCACCTCTCCCAAAATTTAAAATATACATTGTTCCCAATGTGAAAATAAATACAAAGGAGGGGTATGACTTCCTCGAATACATTAGTGGGTGTCATCACCTTCTCCTTGGTGAGATGGATCCTAGTTGGCTGGATGATATGGGAATTGTGGGGAAATGACATATGGGGATATGTAGAGGCCAGCATCTAGAAGAACTCGTTGTGATATTGATATTGAGTATACATAGAGTTTTGTAACTGCTGATATTGATCGATCATGGATACCTGCAATTGATCAAGTTGATACTGGATTCCATCATGTCTCTCTTTATTCCTCAATTCCAACTCTTCTTATCTCTGAGTTAGTTAAAATTGCATAGCCTCAATTCGACCAATAATATCATCAGTTTGAGAACTAACAGGTGGAAAATGATGGGGATGGGATGGGATGGCTATGCCTCTATGTCTTGTGGTGGGGCATTGGCAAAGAACTTCTTGCTAGTGAACTACCAAATTATCTTCGTAATCAGGGTTGGTTTAGGATGAACTATCTTCCGTGTCGAGGATATCACAACTCCCATTTTCCTACAAAAAGCATAAATTAATGAAGATTAACCTAGACTAACCATTGTAGATCTTCGAAATATGTGCAAGAAGTTGGTCTGAATAACAGTACCCACATAAACACTGAAGCCCTTTTGAATAACATAATTCAACAATGCCCTTTCCTTTGTCACTTCACTAAAATTGCTATTGGGCAGAGTTTTAGCAAATATGAAATAGTGTCATGCTTTGCATTCAGGAAACATGCCTGCTGCCAAAAAATTAATGACATCGGTGCCGGAACATTTCCATGTGGTGTCGAGTGGGCCAAATCTCAAAGTATGTCTATCGTATCGATTGCCCCCTCTTCACGCAGTTTGGAGAAGTCATCTTCATCTATATTAGGCAATCTATAGAACCCATTGATGGAGGTGCGATCAAAATGAATCCCCTGTCCCCTGACATACACTTTTAAATCCCTGTGGTCTTTAGCATTTGCATAAAATTTACGCACAACTGGTATTAACCTTTGCTGTGGTTGTTTTGTGAACAACTTCTAATTCTTTCCCTCAATCTGCTCCCTTATATAAAGCTCAAGTCGTCAAAACCACATTTGGAATACAATTTTTATGACCTACCATGTCATGATATCTTTTCTCAGCTTCCTCGCTCACAAATTTACTACCGTCAAAGGTTCTTGATGAAGAGGCTGAAGACTTCGATTTCTTTTTAGGTAACATGGTGTACTTCGAAAAAAAAAACAACAATGTTAAAAAGTTATAGCTACCACAAGCAAACCCAAAATGTCCTCAAAAACCCACTGCACACATCGCAAAATATGATGAATGTTCCAAATAACACAATATCATCAACCAATCAGCTCACTATTAACCACTCAAACCCACATTAATGTATTTCAAATTCCCCAATGTTAAAATAACTAGTCAAATTATTAATTTTGCCACCAAATGAAGTAATGTTTTTAGAGGAATTTCAACATACACCTTGCACTCCTTCCACAATTCAAATCTCAAATTTCCCAAAACTTCTTCCAAACCTAATCTCAAACATAAATTCAACATCGCAAAGTGTCAAACCACCACAATCTACCAAAATTGATAAGAAATTTTTCATACTACATCCATTCACCACTTGTAATATAGCATAAATTAGAACCACACACCAAAAATAAGTGTAGATACTTACCCTTTCATGTGAAGAAATCCCATTAAGTTGAAGATATGTTGAGGTGTTAGATCTATGCAATGAAGGTGTTGAAGATGATGGAAATGATATGTGTGTAAGAGATTTGTATGTAGGAAGGGAAGAAAAAGAGGAAAAAAGATAGGGTTTGAGAGTTGGGATGTGGTGTCGTAGCGTCAACGCCACGTCTGGGTGGTTGTGGCGCCGCGGCACCATAACTCTATAGGTGCAAAGTTTTTACTTTTTTTTAATACTTTTACCTTTCGTTCTCCATTCTAGAATTTATTCATCCTCATCAAATTGATAATTTGAATTCCACTCTCTCGTTCAAGGTTGTATTCGCCCTCCAAACTTGAGGTTTGTCCTACAAAACACAACGAAATTATTACGAACAATAAAATAAGGAATTGGGACAATGATTGGACAGTGGTAAAAACCTGAAAGAAGGTTCTATCCATCTTCGTACTTAACTTAGTTTCAACCTTTACATATTCACTAGTTAGACACAATTAGATGATGTTAACATTCATAATTAAACTCAAAAAATAGTGGAATTTATGGGACTGTTTCGGAAGGTAGTTGATAACTTGAAGTGATAACGCCATCTAAATTATTTTGTTATTAATGGTTGTAGTATGGGATTGTGGGTGTTAAAGTTATCAAATTGAGGATCTTGTTTAATATTAGATGGTAATACATGTTGTGTTCTGACTATAGTTAAAAAAGACACTTGACCTCTACCCTGTAGAAATAACATGAGTAAAAATTTGTTTATAACCACAAAGTAAGAACATAGTATTTGTGAAATATTTCGATAGAGTATTGTTTTAACATTTATATAACTTTGATAAGGAGATCATTCTATGATAGTCACGATGAGAGTATGTGGTTCGAAACATATGGACATCTATTTTGATTATGTATGCCATTCACAAGCATCTGTACATGCATGCACGATATATATATCCATCTTTAAAAATCTAGCATGCACGGCATGAATGAAAAATTACATTATAAAATGTATTATTGACTACTACTAGGGCACTGAGGCATGCGGAGCATGCTTATGTAACATGTTTTGGCATCATGAGTGAGACTTCTCAGGTGATCACGAGGGAAGATATGAGATGTACCTTTGGTGATCATGAGAGGATGGTCCACTCGACTGTGTTGATATCATATTTTCCATTTTATTATTGATTATTGATATTGCACATAGCTTTATTTGATGCATACTAGAGGGTCAAGGACTCAATAAAAAGGAAAGTTTTCAATTGAAAATATTTCGAGCTTAATTTTATGACTATTTGAATATAGCATAACATTTTCAAAGGAATTGGCATGGACACATTTATATTCATGGCAATCATGATTTTTACATATTGAGTGTTAGCTTATGTAGTTCTTGCATTGTAGGTGAGCATAAAACTGCATAGGAGACATGGCTGGCTGTGAAGCTCTTACAGGATTTCGAGGGTCGATGTACATTGATGATGACCTGTAGGGTGATTTTGTGGGATGTTGTTTTTGTCCTACAATATTTTTTATTTTACTTTTAGGGAATCCTAGATTGTATATAACTTTTGGAATAGTATGATAAATATTTTTGTGACCTCAAATTAAATATGTTGTTAACCTCGAGTGGTCAATTTTTATCTTATACATATATGTGTGTATAGTTGTTTGTATAGAGGGGGTGTGACATATAGATAACAGGGAAAAAGTTGATAAATTGAATCTTGAAATTTCTACTTTCGAGCAACGTGTTTCAGAGAACTTATCTAAGGCATTTGAAAGATTAAAGGATTTTCTCAGAAAGTGTCTGGATCATAGCATTTCGAAGGGTGAACAAGTCTAACTTTTTTTATACTAGATTACTACTAAATGGTCGAACAGCAGCTGATTCAGCATCCAATCGTTAACGCGGAACCGAATCTGCTGATGAAACATTGAAATTATTTAGAAGAAGTTCCTGTACTCAAGCCATGTGGCACTATGGCCGAGTAGAGACAAAGAAAGTTACAGGGATTCATGAGATAGACTCTAATTCTACCCTTGCTGCATTATCTTCCTTGATCAAGAAAGTAGGTGTACTAGTTTAAAATGAAGCAAACAATGCAGCTCCCATCCCAATTCTAGTGCGTGAATATTGTGCTGCAAATCAGAGAACAAATGATTGTCTACTATAGGAACTAATTGAGTAGATCAATTATATGAAAAACCATTCATGCCAGGAACACAATACATATACCTACAATCTGAGCTTGATAAACATCCCAACTTTTCATGGAGTAATAATCGAAGTAGCAAGAATCACACATGAGTTCAACAAGAAAGAAAGTCATAATTAGGGGATTCAAAAGAAATACAAGTAGAAATGTGAGACCAAATACTAGGGTCGAAATGAATTTATTAAGAAGTCGGAAACTCAAATAGTGCAAATAGCTTTCCAGTTAGCAGAAAGACTACGTGGTACCTTGCATACCAATGTAGAGACTAATCCGAAGGAGCATGTACATGCCATATTGATTGGAGGTGGTTTGACTCCGCCAGGGATACTTGAAGAACAAGAAGAACAATGTACACCCGTGGTACACGATAATCTTGAGAGGGATGTAAAATTCCAAATGTAAAGGCACAAGAACCAGTTAAAGCAAATGTCTCTCCCGTTCTTTTTCCTTAAAGGCTAAATAAAACTTGCATCAACATTTCCTTCGATGAAGTTCTGGCTCAGACGCCATTGTACATGGAGTTCATGAAGATGTTGTCCAAGAAGTGAAAGTTTGAAGAGTACGAGATACTAGCATTAATGGAAGAATGCAATGTTATTCCACTAAAGAAGATGCCTCCAAAGTTAAAAAAGATCTATGAAGTTTCAAAATAACTTGCACTATTGGAAACATTTGTACTTTTAATGCCTTGTGTGATTATGGTGTAAGTATTAATTTAATACGCCTTTTTGTGTACATGAGATTTGGTTTGGGAGGAGCAAAGGAAAATAAGCTTGCTTATAGATTCATCAAGCGTTCACGAGGTGTGCTTGAGGATGTCCTAATTGAGGTTGACAAATTCATATTTCGATGGATTTTATTGTGTTGGATATTAAGGAAGACATGAATGTGCCAGTGATTTTGGATTGACCTCTCCTAGAGATAAGTTGAACTTTAATTGACATTGAGAAATTTATTTAATCTTGAGGGTGCAAGATAAGTGAGCAACACTGAGTACGTTCAGTGCACCCGAGCAACCAATAGATCTTGAGGAATGCTAGACAATTGATAAAGTGATGAAGAATAGAAAAGAAAAAGGCACACCGGAAGTAAAAATAATTAGACTAGTTGGACTTAAAGATGAAAAATGTCAATTTAAAATATGAAGAGTAAATGACAAATCTTGAAAGGCCAGAAATTGCAAGCAATGAAAGACCTACAAAACCTACTTGGAGCCTCAATAAGTGAACATTGCATGTTAGAATTTCTTGCTAAAGTAATTGAAGAATTCTAATTGAAGTGCACGTCAAGAGAAATTCAATTTGAAATGCTATAGGAGTCTTATTCAAGTTGAAATTCTATTTGGAAGTCCTATTGGGAAGAAAAGTCGCCGCATTTTCGCTAGTCTACCATTTGTTGGTCGCTCGAGCAACACCTGTAGGTTTTCTCCCGAGACTTGATCGTTCACTTGTCGCTTGCCGGCGCTTGAGCGACGGACTTATCCCTAGCTTCTCGCTCGAGTGACAGGATTATCCGGCCTAGACCCGTTTCACGTTTTAACATGTTTTTGACATTCTACTTCAACCACAACTCATCTATTAGGGTTTAGACGTCCCCTACATATTTCCTATAAATATTAAACCCTTTTATACAATTTTATGGTGTGAGAATAATGTGAGAAAAGTTATTACTAACTTTTAAGATCATTGTAATATTTCTCCATCTTCATTATTTGTGGTGCAATAAAATCTCCTAATTCCTCTAACAAATTTTCTTATCTTCTTTTATTCTTTTACTTATGATTAAATACTTCATTATTGTGTCATATAACTTCAACATCTCAATCTGGTGGTTAGTTTCATATCAAGTGGTATCGAACAATATGTGATCCTTGAATTCTCAACAATTGATATTAGAGATTCTGGGCATAAAAACAATATGTGATCCTTGAATTCTCAACAATTGATTTTAGAGATTCTGGGCATAATATACACAACATTACAAAAGTCGAACTTTAGGGTATAAAACAAGAGCTTAATGAAAGGCAACTCATATTTTATCCCTTATCTTTCCTTAGGTTTATTTTGATAAATTTTGGGTAGAAATTTACATTGTAGATTTAGGGTGCATTTTGCATATTCAGATAAATTTAGCATTTTTTACTCATTTGGAGTCTTTGGGGAGTCAAAAATTTATGTCACAGTGTTATGGTCCCTGATGATGATTTGGAGTTGAATTGGGTGATTTGGAGGTTCGTTATATTTTTTGACATAAAGACATGATCCAAAGATGAGCCAAGAAATCCTCGAGAGTTCACTCATTTGGGAAACTAAATATCATATTAATATGTTAAGAATTAGAGCACAAAACGAGGCACATATAGCAGTCTAGCACTAGTTGAGGACTGGAAAATGTAGCAACTGCTTTAGCTTGCTGGAAATTGAAGTCAGGAACCGTCCACTTCAATTGGGAAGTTGCCCAATGCACAATCCTTTGGGTTGTGCTTAACCTTCAATTCGAACAATCACACATGAAAACGTCATCTTGCTCTAAATTCCTAATCAATCGTTAAAAGGTTAAAGAATATTCACATAATTTTGAGAATTTAGGGAAACTATAAGGTAGATAAATATTTAAAATCAAAGGCATTCAAGGTAAAACGGCAAGAACTATTCACTTGGGATTTAGGTTTAATTTTGAAATTTTTGCTTTGAGGATTTGATACTGAGGTGTAGGGATGAATGATGTGTATTTATAGTTAATTTATGGTTGATCTTGTGTTGCGTAAGTTTTGGTAGTAAGCACATATCCATGTTTATCTTTGTGATTGAACATTGAGGAAAATGTAATAACAAGGGTCATTTTGTGTTTTTGTTAGTGTGTGCTCGTAAAAAAAAAAAAAAAAAAAAAAAAAAAAAAAAATTCTAAAAATTTGATTCTTTGTTTTTGTTGACTAGCCTTGCCGACTAATCATGATTTGTTGTTTGAAATTAAGTAGTGTAAATTCTAAAACTTAGATAACTTTAAAATAATGAATTTTAATTATACAATTGAAACATTGGACAACATATAACTAGAACATCTTATACCTAGTTTTTAACAGTTTGACTGTACGTACAGATTGATACTGTGTTTGAGCAGTTTTAACTAAATGCGGAATTTAAATAGCATATTAAAACTTGAACACTTGACATAACATGGCAAACCCCGAAGAGAATCATCAATGGGCACCCATGTCACGGGTCAAACAATCCACTAATTAATTGAAAAAATACAACAATATTTGTTTTGTAATTTTGCAAGATTATTAAAGAACAATCAAAAGCTTCTTTTGACTTGTTGGTAAAATGGAATCAAACTCATCGATTTTGACTTTATCATCACTTCCCTATTATACTCGATCGCAACCACCACTTGAATTAATAATCAACATTCTTAACTCACATCAAGTACATTGATCAATGAATGAGATTGAAAATTCAGCGCACTTTGCTTTGTATTCTCCAAATACTTGAAGAAGACGTTGGCCTTGAAAATAATTAATAAAGCATTGAATCCGTATGAATTTGCATACAAACGACAGCACTTCCCACGGCTAAGTCACAGACTGAAAAATTACTTTTTAAAGCTTAATTCTATTCTTGTTTAATTACTTTAGTCATAAGTAAAGCAATTATCAAATATAGGAATTAATTCTTACCAAACAACAACTATTAAATACGGTAAGAAGATTAGTATATCACATAATATACTTAAAGATATTCTTGATTTGTTAATAGATCAAATTAGGGAAAGACAATATTAATTTAATCTACCATTAAATTCACGTAATTAACTAATCTAAAAATATCTAGGATGGAAATAAGCCTATTGTAAATGAGCTGCAATATGTTAACAAGAAATTGTATCGTTTTAACTTTAAAAAATTCTAGAAAACGTAGTCTACATATTCTGTTGGAGACACTTGCCATCCAGTTAATCAGTACTTGGCTACTTGTATGACCTGTAACATTTGTCACACAGTTTTGACAGCCCCTTTGACAATTAAAAATCAAAACGACTATTAAGTAAGCAAATGAATAAAACCTTGTAAAAATATGTCACATATTTTTCTTAGTATATATGAGGAGTTTTGAGACGTTCCTACTAAGTGCTCATTTTGAATTATTGCTTTACCCATGTAAAGCCTTAGTCTTTAACTTAGCACATAGCTAGGTCGTGTTTTTGCGTTGATTTAGAAATGAGCTTATATTCCATGTGTTAGAAATTCCTGTCACCACATACCGCATGTGAGGATAAATTTGGAGAAGTGATAATTTCGTGCATACATTGAAGACAATTTGAGGGGTGATTTTAGTTGACATGATAGATCTAGGAATATATCATTTACTAGAAGACGGCAGACGGGAACTGATCACTAGTCCAATAAAAGACTTTGCAATAAGTCCAGGAAAAAAAGTGTTGAATAAAAAAAAAAAAAAGAAATCGTAAGAAAAACAATGAAAAAAGAAAGAAAAAAGAAAAAAATAGAATACTGCAAAATCCTGGCCAAGTATTGGACACTTTACATTAGGGATCTAAATAACTGGTTGGTTTGACTTGCCTAGTACAAACTTGAAGGCTTGTGTTTTATATAATCATAAGTATACGATATCAATTAAATTAGTAAAGCGAACTTTCATGAGTCGGACTATCGTTCCCACGAGTACTTTTTATTTAATTGTTAAACTAACTATTCATAAATTCTATTTGAATCAAGAAAACATTGATGACATGTTTCCATTAACATAATATTAAATGAGGACAATAAAACCAGTGAAACCACCTATTAAAATGGTTAAAGCAATGTGACTTGCGATTTTACTATAGTTAACCCTTTTAATATCACCTCTCAAATTCAATTCATAAAGTTATACTCGGTCAAATTCACTAATTAAATTAATTTACACCTCTCAAGTTCAAATCATCCTATCTAGTCGAATAAAATCACTATATCTTTATGTACATTTAAATAAACCTGAACTAAACGCATTAATTCACCAAAGAATTCAATTAAAGATGTAAAAATTATATCTCTTTTTACCCAATTATCGAATTTAGGGGTGGCAAAAAAATTCGTTTAACCCGATACCCGTGGGGCCCTGTCCCGAATGGGGCGAGGATTACCCGTCAAACTGGGTAAATAGGACGGGGACGGGGCTAGGGTCATTGCTCCGAATCGGATATGGGACGGATATGAGAAACATAGTCCTCACCCCGCTACCCGCCCCATTTAAAATTATTCAAATTTAAGTTTTTTTATCAAACAAAAATAATAGATTTATCATCATTTTTAAAGAGAACGTAAGTTGTTTTTAATAAATTGGTAAAAAAGTAATACTATTTGCTAACTAAAGACATAAAAAAAGTTAAAAGTAAAAAATAAAATATATAATAAATAAAAAGAAAAAATAAATGGGGCTATAAATAGGGAAGAAGACCCGCCCCACTCCGAACCCGTCCCGTCCTGCTTTAATCGGGTATAGGGAGTGGGCAAGGTAACAAAAAAATTCGACGAGACAGGAGTGGGAATGATGAATCCGTCTCATACCCCTCTTGTTGTCATCCCTAATCGGATTTTACTACATGGTCTAATTGTATAACTTACCTCTAGGTTTGTTACAAACTCACAAGTCAAGGAAATAGTGCCAAATTATTTCAAAGCATAAAAAGTAAAATCAATACACAAAACAATATTGCTATGATAATATTAAGAATTGAAATTAAAGATTCAAAACTAGTTTATATCGTTCACCCAAATATTAATTTAGTTAAATACTTTGTTCACCTAAATTGCAAGTGTACACTATTGTGACAAGTATACTTTCCTCAAAGACTACGTTATTCAATTAGACTCCTATTAACACTAACTTCAACCAAAAGTAAGTAATTTTTTGTAGATATTTATTTTATCAGACTGAACCTATAACTAATCTAAATATAAAGCTGTTAACTAATTGGG
Source organism: Fraxinus quadrangulata (assembly GCA_903798255.1). Classification (NCBI taxonomy): domain Eukaryota; kingdom Viridiplantae; phylum Streptophyta; class Magnoliopsida; order Lamiales; family Oleaceae; genus Fraxinus; species Fraxinus quadrangulata. The sequence goes on from CAIGRB010043102.1 coordinate 58,328, forward strand.
AAGCATGTATGAAACTCAACTAATGGAAAGAACCAGGATTTCGAATGTCCCTATATTCTTCCATTTTAATGTCAATTCAAATCTTTAAAAACATTTATTTGAAATTTTTATTTAATAATATCTCGAGTAAAATTAAATATATTTCACATATGACTCTATTATATTTGTATGAAGGATGCGAATGCATGAAGATGCATTAAATCACTAGAACATTCATAAAATATTCATGTAAAACATAGCAGTATATCTTAATCCTACATTAGGCTTTACAATGATTGTTTCTATGTGCTATAATTTCTATTCATTCTCTCAAATATTAATATAAATCATAAAACAAATCAATTAATGATCATGTAATTGAAAATGCATTAAAATCCTAATAATAATTTAGAACGAAACAAATCTTAAAGTCAGAATCTGGAAAGTAACATTAAAACTTTATAATATAGGGTCAACTAACCGAGCATCATGTGATTACAAAAACATAAATTGAATTGATAGTACCTCAAGTGAAAATAAAGCGTGAAAAAAAAGATGAAAAAATCTTGAATCTCTTCAACACTCCTTGATCAATTTTCTTGAACATTTTCCTTGATCAATTTATAGTAATTGTATGTAATTTTATATGAAGGTATGTGTTTTGTATCTCTATAACTTCTCCTTTGAATGAACGATGAAATTATCTATTTATAGCCCCAAGAATTAGGTAAAATTTGGTGTACTAAACCTGTGGGGTGTAGAAGTTGAACCAAACTAGGAAATAAAATCTGGACTGCGAGGAACTACTATCGGATCATATATTATATTTGCTCGCAATCGCACAGGCAAAGCTTTTTACATGCTAGAATCAAAATTACAACTTGCGATCGCATGTTATACAACTTGCAATCACAAGGTATAAACTTTGCCTACTCTTATACTTGGTCCTTAAATTTCTCTTTTTGTTCAACTCGATTTCCTTTCTATTTTCTTCTTCGTTTCTTTATCTTCCAATTCTTTACACGTTGACCATCATCCTTCATAATCTTCTGAAATTGATCCATCTCGAATTCTGGAGGTTTACCAAGTCCTCAAGTTCTCCAAATATTTGATTTAACTCCCAAAACTGGAGAATTTACTTTGTCTGCTATTTTAATTCTTCTTACTGAAATTCGGTTGATCTTCTATTGGTCTAATCAATTTTGATAATGATAAAAAAATGCATTTCTCCGCTTTAATTGCATACTTGTTAGGATTTTTCCTACAATTGACATAATCATAATAAATTAGGTGGATATATGCTCAATTAACAATAATTCATCAAGTTTAGAAGCCTAAAAACAATGTGTAAAACAAACTTATCAAATACCTCCAAACTCAAACTCTCATTTGTCCCGAGTAAGATTATCTACTTAAAAAGCAAGTAATCATAAAAATAAAATTCACTGCATTAGATAGGTTGTCGTATTCGCCTCAAGTATTGAAACTATTTGAAAATTCATAAATGGCTCATAAGTAATGCTACCAAATTTTTTTTTTCACTTGCTCAATGCTCGATCAATGTGTATGTGCGTGCATTGTGAATCCAATCATCATGAACCTTTTGGTTGGTTATTTACTGACTTTCGATATCAATTATTTATCTCTCTCTCTCTCTCTTAAGAAACACACTCCCAGACTTATTCATCAATCACATAGCCAAGGTGCTAATTCTAAGGTTGATTTCAGAAGTCTCATTCCTTTATCGCTCAAGTTTGGTTGGATTTAGCCAATGAAAGTAACTACCTCAATGTGTAATTATGTTCCCTAGATTCGATTGCCTCAACCTTCAAGCTTTGACTAGGCTAATCAACTTCATTAGAAATCTTGATCCCATCATTAAGTGTCCAATGGCTAGCTAGGAAGTAGTGCACCTTCTCGTTCATGTACTTTCTTTTTTTATATTTGCTCACTGATACAAGAAAGCACACATATATTTTCGTTTATATTTTTAACTTGTATGTAGCTATTTTGCTCAGACATAATGTTATCAATGCCAAGTTACTTCTTCCTACTGTTTCTTTTCACTCTAGGGTGGGTAGCACCATTCAACACCAATTTTTCATTTGTTATAATTACCTATTCAAACTACAACTTCCTACACTTTTACCTCTTTGTTCTTAAAGTAGTGCAATGCAATTTATTGGGACAATTACCTGGAATAAAATCTCTAGTTTATAATAACTACTTAGGTTGAGCAAAAGATACTCCACACAAATTTTTATCAAGTGCAAAATCAATACCCATCTCAATAGCTACCAACACTGGATCAACCACCCAAACTATCATTTCAATGGGATAACTTGTTATGTTTTCGATTGTTCTTGATTTTAACAATCTAAATTCATTCAACATCTTCTATCAATTTAATCAACCCAAAAATATATCATAACCATTATGACTATTGTGCTCAAAATATTACAACCGCACATGGATATGTATCAAATTAGCCAAAATTGCATCATTTTGTCTCTATTCATGAAACACATAAATTTTTTTCATTAACTGAAAAGGTTATCCAACTAACACAAGTACATATAAGATAATAAAATATTTTTGAATTTTTTCAATTCTTTTTTGAGTTTTTATAGCATATTTATTTATTTATTTTTAGATATGATTCACTAACAAACACACTAGCCTTGAAATATACATTGTCCTCAATGTGAGTACAACATAGACCTGAAGAGAGTTGGAAATACTCGTAGTATTAATGATGATGCTCTCTTTGAACACTCGGTCTTTTATCTTCGTTACTTCGTTAATTTCCTTTTGCTCGTTTGATTGAATATTTCATTATACCTGAAACGAGAAAAAATAAATAATTACCATATAATCTCATAGGACTTTTAGGCTAACCTAAGTATTGGTGTGTCTGGAATGGGAGAAATTCAAGTACTTCCAAAAAATGTAAGGTTTTCGAGCTATTCGATCGCATGGCTTTACGGCCTGCAATTGCATTCAACCCCTACTTGTTTTGTCAGGGATTTACATAGCCCTGTGGACGCAAGCCAAAGTGACTATCTCATAGCATAGGTCAACCTTAAATAGTTGAATTTCGATTTTTTTAGCATAATTTTAATATTAGGAGAAGTATAAAATACTCTGAAAAAAAAAAGCTAAACAATAATTAAACATACTTAAGTACTAAATGCAATATTAACTTTTTACATGCAATGAATAATTAAACAAGGGATAGAAAAATGGGTTGCTTTCTATTAAGGGTTCAATTTATAATCTTGAACTTGACTTTGAGAATAACCACTCACGGTGGTTCGTATCGGGCTTTATGAGTCTTGCATTGTTTGCAATTTCTGGCTTTATACACTTGCTCTTTCACCTTTCAAATTTCGAATCATCTTTTACATTTTTGAGGCTCCAACTAATCAATCAATTTCTGTTTTATATGGGCGACTCTCTTAATCATCCAATCTTCATCATCTACTCTATGGCAGTTCTCAAGGTTAGATAGTGCTTGTGTTACAACCCATGTCATTTTAGTAAAAAATCAAGTTTGAATTGTCAAAGTCAAGGTCAAATATGACTTAATT
>CAIGRB010043114.1:0-13933 GCA_903798255.1 Fraxinus quadrangulata
GTAGAAATAATTTTGGAGATGAAATAAATGGGAATATGGGCAATATTAAGATGTCAATTCCACCGTTTAAAAGAATGAGTGATCCAGAGACTTATCTAGAGTGGGAGAAAAAGGTAGAGTTGATATTTGAGTCCATAATTATTCAGAGGAAAAGAAGGTGAAAATAGCAGTTCTTGAATTTGTTGACTGATAAGTGTAGATTTTATACTTATTCGTGGCGCTAAATTGTGTTATTTTATTGTCTTTTGAATAAAATTCTATTTAATTTACGTTAAATTGTATTTTGTAGGTAAAACTTTGTGTTTAATGAATAATTGAAGAAAAGAAAGTAAAATAGAGGAAAAATGGCAAAATCCAAAGTACGAGGACCAAATTTGCATGGGCTGCACAAATAAATTTATTTCAAGGATGAACTTGTATTACATGAAAGTTTTTAGGCTTGGAAAGAAGAATAAATTTAATTTGGTGTTGAAATATTGTTGGGCCTAAAAACTGGACTAAACATTGCCTAAAGGGAATTATGTTATATATACCTCCAGAAGAGAGACATTTTTACGTGTGACAAGGAGCAGCCATTAAAGAAAAAAAAAAAGTTTTCGGCAGAGATTGGAGGAAGCTGCCGGAAGCAGAGTAGTTTTTGAAAGAATATATATTCATGCATAGATTGGAGAAAGCAGCTAGAAGATATAAACTATATATACATGCAAAAGCCAACTGAGAAAAGGAAAGAGGAGAAGAAAAAGTCAACTATAGCGGTTGAATTGTGAAGAAAACAGAGGCAGGTTGGTGGAGGAAACGATCAAAGCAATTGAAGCAGGAAAGTGGCAGCAAAATTGAATTCAATATATATTCATGCAAAAGCAAAAGGACGCAACTTCAACTGGAATTAATCACGTTTTGTCAAATTTTGGTGATATCTTTCCACTTTTGCATGTTTAAATTTAATATTATGAGTGACTAAATACTTTTATGTTAGGATGTATGATGTAACTTATGTTTTTATTTTATGTTTAATTTCAAGATTTTTATGTCATTTTAATACTTGTTAATTAATTATTATGTGTTTAATGCTTTAATTGTCTGCACAACAATTAATTGATTTAGGGATAATGTTGAGACCGAGAGGTGATGTATTTTTCTAGATCGTGTAATAATTGACGTAGACATTATAAGAGATCAAAAGATAATTATAAGTTATGCGATCTTTGTTGAATTCCTATAGATTAATGAGTTCATAAGTGTGTGGATTTATATAGAGATATAGCAAATTCGGGCATATGAATAAAATTAGTGTTGCTTGAGAGAGATCACTAAATACAATAGGTTAATTCGATTGTTGGCACGTATGAAAATTGGCTGAATAAATTGGAATTAAATGTATGATAAATAGTCTAAGTGAAATCGAAAATTCTAACTAACCAATCACATAATCTTTTCTCGAGTTTTAATTTGAGTTTGTTATTTTATTTAATATTGTGTTATTTTATTTAGTAGAATTTCACTTGGAAAACAAAATTTGATTTTATCATTAGTTAATTCTTTTATTTGAATTGAAACTAGGTTATTTTAAAATTTGTTAGCAGATAATAGTCTCTGTGTGACGATATTCGGATTTGATAAATCCATTTTATTACTTGTCACGAACTGTACACTTGTGGAATTTCACGTACAACTGCATTCTTCAAATTCTCCACAATTTTCTTTTTCAAAGTAAAGGGGATCAACAAGCCTCCATACACTACTTGAAGAAACCCATGTTTCTCTCACCTTAGATCTTCAAGTACGTCGTCACTTGTGATGGTTTTGGTGGTGAGTAGATGTGCAGTTATTGATTACGGTGGAGGAGATGACTGTGGTGGCGGTGGAGGAAATGGCGGTGATGGTGATGGTTTTGGGGTACGACATGGTAGGGTGGGGTGGGATAGGGTGGATGGAGAAGATGAAGTTGGTTTTTAATTTTAATTATTTGATTTTAGTTATTTTATTCTAAAACAATTTAAATTTACCATTTTAACCTTTTAAAATTAGTCAAAATAATTGTCAAAGTTAATTATTTGGTCAACTAATGGTCAAACTAACGAAAATCATCCATTTGGACTTCAACTGCGATGTTTTGAAAGGTTTTGTACCATGGGTGGCACAAACAAAATGTTTGAGTAAATGCTAATAAATAAAAAATTTGGTGCCGCAGCTACAATTATCCCTAAAATAAAGAGTTTAAATACGACCTAAATCCTGTAAATGCAAAAGTCAAAACAATCTCTCTAACATAAGATGAAATTAAAACTAACAAAATAAATGAAGTAGTTAGATGGATCGCCCCAAGGGCTCGCGCTTCTTCACCTTGCTTGCGCAGCCCCATTTGTCCAGAAATATCAATGCCTCGTCAATTTCTTATATCTATATTGTTATGAATTTTGAATCGTAAGATAATCACGATAATAAAATAAACAAGAAAACAATAAACATCAAGATTTAAGTGGAAACCCAATACCGAAAAAAAAACTTGGGCAGAGGAATAGAAATTCGCTATAATCAATAGCAATTGTATTTACAAGATCTCGATGCATCCAACACTTTGTAAAAAAATAGGAGTCCAAAATCATGTCAAAAACAAAAATGGGTCTGCGACCAAGCCTCGGATTGCTTTCTACCTGGCTCGCTCGAGCGTCCAGCTAGCGCCAAGGTAACGAAAATGCGACGACTTTTTCCTCCGGTTCATAATTTTGATCACTTCAAAACCTCTCCAATACCCACTAGAATTTGGATCAAACCATAACAAATCTCCACCTTGAACCAAATTTCAACACAAGGAATTCCAAATCATGACTCCATCAATGAACACCACTCTCCCTCTTCCAAACCTAGCTCCAATGGATTAAATTAATGAAAAACACCCACTTAGTTCAAGCAATGTTCAAACTTAGCAATATGAAGTGGTTTTGTCATCATATTAGCAGGATTGTCATTGGTATCAACCTTGTTCACTACAATATCACTACGAGCAATCACATCACGCACAAAATGATACCTAACATCAATGTGTTTAGTCCTCTCATGAAATATTTGATCCTTATTCAAGAAAATTGCACTCTGACTATCACAAAATATTGTAAACACCTACAAGTCTTCAATGATTTCACTAATCAATCCTTTCAGCCATATAGCCTCCTTACATGCTTCTGTAATAGCTATGTATTCTGCTTCTGTTGTATACAAAGCTACTGTATTTTGTAAAGTAACTTTCTAGCTGATAGTACAACCTCCAAGGATGAATACATACCCTATAAGTGATCTCCTCTTATCAAGATCCCCTGCATAATCTAAATCCTCATACCCAATTACTCAATCTGAATTTCTACCAAAATGCAAACAAGCATTAGAAGAGCCCCTCAAGTATTTGAAGATCTACTACACTACTTTCCAATGTTCCATACCAGGATTTGCCATGTATCTGCTAATTACACTAATTACATGTGCCAAATCAGGTCTTGTACAAACCATAGTATACATAAGGTAACCAACTACACTAGAATAAGGAACCCGAGACATGTAATCAATGAATTCATCTGACAGAGGATACAAGTTAGATGATAATTTAAAATAATTAGTCAAGGGAGTACTGACAGCCTTTACATTCACCATATTAAATCTTTCAAACATCTTCTCAATGTACCTCTTCAGAGTCAAATCTAATATGCCAGCATTTCTATCCCTCAAGATTTCCATACAAAGAATTTTCTTTGCTATACCTAAATCATTCATATCAAACTCCTTACTGAGTTGAACCTTCACTTTTCTGACCACTATTTTATCTTTGGTTGCTATGAGCATAACAACAACATATAATAACAAATATGTAAAAACTCCTTACTGAGTTGAAACTTCATTTTTCTGACATCTGCTTTATCTTTAGCTGCTATGAGTATATCATTAACATATAATAATAAATATGTAGTTGATTTATTATCTTCCTTTCTGAAGTACACACAACTATCATAATTACATCTGAAGAAACCATGAGCAATTATTAATGAATCAAATCTCTTATACCACTACCTCGATGACTGCTTTTGTCCATACAAGGACTTTTTCAACAAGCACTCAAAGTCTTCCTTCCCAGAGACTATGAACCCCTCTGATTGTTGCATGTAGATGATCTCCTCAAGTTCTCCATGTAAGAATATTGTCTTGACATTCATCTGCTCAAACTCCAAGTCATTCTTAGTCACCACTCCAGGTAAAACCTGAATCGACATCTGCGAAGTCAACACCTGGAATCTGACTATAGCCCTTTGCCACCAATCTAGCCTTGTATCTAGTATCTTCAATCTCTGACGTGCCTTTCTTTCTTTTGAACACCAATTTGCAATGAACAAAATTTTTACTTCTAGGTAATTCCACCTAGTCCTAAGTGTTATATTTGCTTAACTACTCCATCTCCTCCTAAATAACAATCATCATTTGCTAGAATCACTGCAACTGACTGCCTCTGAATATGTAGCAGGCTCCTCAGTGGAATTAATGTCTTCAACCACACTCAATGCATAAGCTACCAAATCTACTTTTCCATACTTTTGTGGACATCTAATTTGTCAATGAGGTCTATCCTTAGCTATTGAATACTGGGTGCTAGTGATGTAGGTAAAGTAGGCAAGATATTACTGTTTGTGAATCCCGAACTGAATTGATCTGTAGTAGACTGTTTTGCAGCATCTGATTGTTCCTCTAAACCAATTTCCAACTCCACCTGAATTGAATGATTTTGTTCCTCAATTTTATCATAATCCCCAAGAGGTGAACCACGTACCATAATAAGTTCATCAAATACTACATCCCTACTAATAATCACATTTCTTATCTCAGGACATCACAATTTATACCCTTCACACTTGATTTGTACCCAAGAAAGATGCACTTTCTAGACCTAGCCTCCAACTTCCCATTATCCACATGAGCATAAGAATGACACCCAAAAATCTTTAAATCAGAATAACAAGAGGGTTTACCAGACCATACATCTTCTGGTATCTTTTTATCAATAGCAGATGAGGGTGAGCAATTAATCAGAAAACAAGTTGTAGTAGTAGCTTCAGCTCAAAAAATATTAGGCAGCCCAAAATCAACCCAGAATTTGAAAGCATACATCGAACATTTTCCACCAAAATTCTATTCATATGTTGTACCACACCATTCTGTTGAGGGGTTACAGGTGCTGTCAAATATCTCAAGATGCCTTCAGTTCTACAGAAGATATTGAATTCATCTGAACAAAACTACAACCCATTATCCACGCGTAGACGTTTCACCCGCTTTCCAGTCTATTTTTCTATCAATGTTTTTCACTCCTTGAAATCCCCAAATACATCACTCTTTTGCTTCAAGAAAAACACTCAAATTTTCCTAGATAAATTATCAATCACTGTCAAAATGGCCTCCTTTTTATGGTACCCTGGCCAGTCCCCAAAGATTTGAATGGATATATTCAAGTGTTCCCTTCGTATTGTGTCTTCCTTTCATGAATCTAACTCTCTTCTATTTTCCAAAGATACAATGCTCAAAAAAAATTATTTTGCCGGTCTTCTGCCCATCAAGAAGTCCCATTCCACTCAACTCTGCCATGCCATTTTTTACTTATATGCCCGAGCCGTATATGTCAAAGTTTTGTAATTTCATTATCTGTCAAAGAAAAAGTAGAAACTGCTGCATCCCTAATTACTGTGAAACCATGCAAAATGTACAACTATGTAGAGTTTTTATATCCTTTCATGACAATAAGAGCATCTCGACTCACCTCCAAAACTCCACCTTCACCAGTGTATCTATAAACCTTTAAGTCAAGTGCACTAAAAAATATGAAATTCAGCTTCAGTTCTAGAGCATGTCTTAGATCTGTAAGTGCTCTGATAGCCCTATTGAACATTCTAATTCTGACAATACCAACTCTGACAATTTTACAAGGAGCGTTCTTTCCCATAATAACTGCACCTCTCGAAATTCCTTCATAAGTTGAAAATCGGTCCCTGTTGGGACACATGAAAAGTACAAGTCGAGTCAATATCACATTCCTCATATGATTTGGAATCCATGCCAGAAATCATAAGAAGCTCTCCTTATAGCCGGACCTGGGGAGATAGCCGGACCTGAGGAGAGGCCTAAAAGACCTCTGCCTCAGGCCCAACTCTTTATGGGTCCCAAAAAAAAATTTTTTTTTCTTTCTTTCTTAAAAAAATCACTAAACCCCTGTTTGAGCCACATTAAAATTCTCATTCTCATTCTTGTATTCATTTTCAACCACACATTCTTCAATAAAATAAGATTTTCCATCTCATCAATAACTTTTCATTCTTTTTCAACCACACATTCTCCATCAATCTACTATTCCAAAATACATTCTTTCAAAATAATATGGTCCAAATACACCCCTCCAATTTTGAGCAAGATTGAGATCAACTCGTACAGTGACAAAGTGGACATTCCTTTTGCATCGAACTCAGATCACCGTAAAGTAATAAATGTTTTTGTATTCGTATTCCCACATTACTCACAAAATTTCTAAAATACTTGTTTTCTACTAAGTGTAATAGTATGTATATATATGTATATATATATATATACATATATATATATATGTTAATTTCTGATGACTTTTACATATGCCACAATTTTTAGATTAATCGATTTTTTTGAAATAAAGCATTTTCATGGATTTCTATTAGTTTCTATATTGTGTGCGTGCCCTTTTTTTTTTCATTTGGAAAATTCTATATTTTATGGTCATGTAAGAAATAGAGAGCCATTGAGAGTTGATAGTTTGGGAAATTATAAATATTGTTTTGTTGTTCATATAAGTATTTTCAGTAATGGGTTTGGTCATGGAATTATTTGTTTTGCTTTGTTGGATTTGCATTGCTCTGCTATTTTGGTGCTGAGTGTGAGTATGGGGGTACTGCAGGGTTTGAATTAGGAATACGTATTCATCGTGGAACAAAAGTAAGGATATGCATCAATATTGCTACCAATTTGAATGCACTATACACCCCTTTTCATGTCAAAATTTTCACTTGCTTTCTGAAGACATTTTGCACATTTTGGGTGCTCTTTTCTTTGATATTGATAATCAGATCAATTTGTCAATGTAAGATTTACCAACATCTCCAAAGAACTCGTATAGTTTCAGGCCAATCACAGGCGTAGGTTCAAGAAATTTTTTGTGGCTTTCTTTAAGTGTTTTTCTTTAAAACTTGATGATGGTATACATGGATTCAACTACCTTTGATTTATGAATTATGGCTTACGAGATATTCGTGAATATAGTACTACCCATTAGTTAATTAATTATTATGCATGTATTTATGTTATCATTATTATGAATTTGCCTTTTCCCTTTGGTTCATTCATTATTTCTAATTGTTTGACATTGTTAACTTTTTCCTAAATGGTCTTCCACTTTCATCTATTATATATAACTATGGTTTCTACTATAAGTTGGTACAATGCTTTGAAAAAAAATCATATCTTTTAATCTTTCTTAAATTAATTTGAACGGCCTTTTACACTCATATTTCAGTTCATGTTTGCTATTATGTAATTGAGTGACTTTAGTTAGTATATTTAAATGATCCTTTAGAACATTTTCGTATGATGGCGGCAGAGAACACAACAACATCAACGCAAAGTCCTCCTCGTCGTACTTAACTTCCAATATCTCCAAATCGGCCACAATTTCTTTGAACATAGTTAAGTGATCATCCATTGACGCACCTTCAGACATCCGGTAAGAATACAAGTACTGTTTCAAATGTAGCTTGCTGGTCACGCTATCTGTCATGCAAAGTTGCTCAAACTTTAACCACAACGCAGCGGCACTTCTCTCTTTTAGAATATTGATTTGAAAGATGTAGATGAATTTGAGATTGAATATTCTGATCCCTACGTTATTTTTTCATCCTACGTTCAAGTAGTAGGCATCTTATCAAAACTAAACAAGGCTTCCTCCAAATCCATTTATGCTAGAACCGTTCTCATCTTCACTTGCCATAAGGTAAATCTCGTATTTCTATCCAACAACGAAATATCATATTTCATTGTCGCCATACAGAACAATCAACCACATTCTGATACTTGTTATGAATTTCGAATCGCAAGATAATGACGATAATAAAATAAATAAAAAGACAATAAACACCAAAATTTACGTGGAAACCCATTACGGGAAAAAAAACCATGGGCAGAGAGGAGAAATTTACTATAATCAATAGCAATTTTATCTACAAGATCTCAATGCACTTAATTGAAATTTAAAACTCTCAAGATGTTGTATGAATATATCTCTGTTGTATTGTTTTATACAAGTCGTGCCATATATATATACATATAAAGCCTAGAGAACAAGTTGTAGAAGAATAGGAGTCCAAAATCGCATCAAAAACGAAAACTGGCCAGGGCCGAATAAGCTTGTTGCTCAAGCGATAGGTGAGCGATCAAGTCTCAGGTTGTTTTCTACCGGGGCTCGCTTGAGCGTCCGACGCTAGCGAAAATGAGACGACTTTTCCTGCGATCTACAATTTTTATATCTTCAAGACCACTCCAATACCCACTAGAATTTCGGTCAAACCAATATATATATATATATAATTTCACATAAATATGTTAACTCACCATTCATAAAAAAAATATTTCACTACTCTTGCTTTTCTAAAATTTATTGCTTTATCTTGTTGGAAAATAATATATTAAATTAATATATTAAAGCAATATATTTAAGCAACAATTCATAGGTTTCAAGCTAATCAATTCTATAGTTAATTTGTATTTGACTTGGTTCAATTCCATAATTAATTTGTGGTTACAAATTCATTCATGGCTATTGTNTATATTAAAGCAATATATTTAACTAGAATGAAATTGTAAAAACAATTCATAGGTTTCAAGCTAATCAATTCTATAGTTAATTTGTATTTGAATTGGTTCAATTCCATAATCAATTTGTAGTTCATTCATGGCTATTGTAACATTACTTGTATTAAATACAAAATTACCTAAAAATTTGAAACATTCCTCGTCCTAGTACTATATAAGGAGGTATTCTTGTTATTCTTGACACCAAAAAAATTGAGAATTCCTTATTCAATCTAAGTTTCTCTTTTCTTTTTGTTTAAAAAGTTTAATTCTTAGTAATTTAGATAATTTAGTTATTAGTGCTAGTTTGATAATAGAATTGTTAGCATTCTTAATTTGACTAAAGTAGTGATGAAGTGCTAATAAGCAACTTTTAACCGTTGTATCTTAGGAGACAGACGCCATCAATAATTTGCACCATAGTGGATGGTGAATTTATTTTAAGGAAATTGTGTGCAACACAGGCTTCGATTCCTTTCAATACCGTTACTACTTCAACAACCTTTTCCTCTAATTTTATTATTACTCTGTTTATTGCAATGTTTCATTCCATTATTTTATTTATACAATTCCATCAGTATATCTACTTTCCTTTTTATATTTTTCCTAACATAACTTTGCTGAACCTTGTTTAGTTTTTTAATGTAGTGAAATTCAAAATGAGCATGCAGTTTTAAACTACATATTTCATGGAGCCCATAACTTTCAACTACCAATTTTATTAACTTTTATCAAAATCTACCAAAACATTGATTTTAATTTCTATCAAATAGTATTTAATTTTTTTTATTCCAAATTCATTATCAATTTGACCACTAATAACTTCATTACAAAATTTACTTGGATGTGACTATGGCTCGTTAGCTATCTAATTGTGCAATAACCGTATCTTTTTACTTCCGAAAGTCATCTTTTAAGTCTAATGTGAACGTCAAAATTGAATTTATATAGCACGACTCTATGTTAGAAAGAAACTCTGTATCATTGTCCACTTTAACTATTTGAGCATCTTCAAGAAATTATATATTTATTTAAGGGTAATTAGCGCATAAAGTCACACATTTCACTGCTATTGTGGAAAATATTATTATCTTTTTTTTTTTTATCATTTTCATCCTTATAGTGCAATATGTCATTTTTCATCCATTTTCTCAATTAAAGATTGTGAAATGACGAATATAACCTTCTATTTAAATATAAAAAAACTAAATGCAATCATTGTTCCAATTTTTTAAAAAGTATAAATGAGTCCACAATAAATTATTAAAAAGATAATTAGCACATAATGTCTATATCTTCACTATTATTGTGAAAAACGTCCCTAACTTTTTTTTACACGTTCGATTGTGCAAATCATCATTTCCATAAATTTTAATCCAATTTTTTCAATTAAAAGCTGTGAAATGATGTGTATCTATATATCCTCCAATTTAAATAGAAAAAAAGATAATTAAAGAAAGATAATTTTTTTAATTTCTAATTTTTTAATAATGTATTTGGGACTCATTTGCACTTTTAATTTTTATAAAAAAAAATTCTAATTTTTTCATAATTTATTTGGGACTGGTGGGCATTTTTTTTTTTTAAAATGAGACTATGGTTGCAATTAATTCATTATTTTTTTTTTAGGTGTGAGGGTATATTCGTCATTTCACAAATTTTATTGAGAAATGGAATGGAAATTGTTAGAAACGATGGTTTGCACAATTAAAAATGTAATTAATAATGAAAATGTCAAAAAAAAAAATTAAAGGTGTGGACGTTTTCACAATAATGGTGAGATGTATGGATATTACGTGTTAATTACCCTTTTAATAATTTATTTAGGCTCCGTTTGGTGTACATTATTATAGAATAAGAATGAAAAATATAGTCGTTATTGGGCCCTACACAAGAGATAAAAATTCAAAATTGATGACTTGATGTAATGGATAACGATCATATTTTTCATTTTTATGGATGAAAAATGAGAAATAAACAGGGACTTAAAGTATTTGGACTAATTTGCACTTTTAAAAAAATTGGAACTCTAATTGCAATTAGTTCTTTCTTTTTCTTTTTAGTTAAACAAAAATGTATATTCATCATTTCACAGTTTTAATTGAAAAAATGGATAAAAAAGACCTTTTATATAATGAAATATGAAAATAAAGATGAAAATACCAAAAAAAAAGAAAGATAATGACTTTTTCCATAATAATAGTGAAAGGTAAGGACGTTTTGTATTAATTATCCTAAAATTTTATTAAATTTTGATAAAACTTGATGACATGTGTGATTAAAAAATTATTGTTAAAAATAATTATTGACTTTGACATAAGTTAAAATCTAAATTTTAATTTCTTATCGAACAGAAAATTTTTATCTTAAAAAGTTAAAATAAAGATCTCATTGACCGACATAGAATTTAGTCGTGATCATCATAAACTCTATATAAAAAGATAAGACAAATTAAGAAATGTAAAACTGCATTATTTATTTGTAACGTAGAATTTGGAACTCGACGGGCTTCGGAATATTCTTATCTTGTAAGCTACCTGAAAAGATAAATGTCATTTTCCAATATTTAAATCAGAAAATGTCACTTTCTTATCAGATTATTGTCCAATCGAAGATGCACAAATTCAAGCCTCCATCCCCACAATACATTAAATTCATATTATTTCTCTTTACTCGTTTTCTAATTACTTTTACTTCGACTTCTGAGACCGAAAATTTTGAATTTTTAAATGGTTTATCATCAATAAATAACTTGCGTGCGGTGGAAATGGGTTTTGAAAAACAAAGTGCATGTTTCCAACTAATCGTTAGTTAAACTAAGGGTTTATTTGTCTCCCATTTTGAGAGAAGAAATAGAGTTTTGAATAATATTTTTTAGAGAATGTGTGGTTAAAAAGTAAAGTAATTTTATTTATTTAAAATATTTTATTGAGTAAATATGTGGTGAAGATATTTGATAAAATAGATGACAAACATAGGCCGCAGCTAAGTGAAAAACCAGAAATCCATGTAGGGGAATTATGGAAGATTGGCTGTATGGCTAGTGAGCAGGTCTTGTCCATTTCAAAACCTACTGGACCATTTGGCTGACAACGTCTTGACAAACCCCAAATTCCACAAAATTGATAGAAAAACATCGGCTCGGATTGGTAACCTCATGTACATAATCTTCATCATCCATCTGTAAACTATAACAAAAGGCAACATTCAGGATTGCCAAACTTGTCACTGCCCAGATAGGGGTAAAATAACTTTGCACATTTTGCAAAAAAAAAAATAATATTTTTCACGAAATCAATTCTAAAAAAATCTACATCAAACCAGCACTGAAATGATGATATGGTGAAACAAACGTGTGTCATGCATTGACTGTACAAAGTACAAAAGGATTGTTAGTTCTATTCCCTTCCGGCCTTCCTAAGCCCCAATTCTGTAAAATCACAAATACAATCCATGTGGTGGTCATGAAAATGAGAGTTATTACCAATCATATGCAATTTCGTGGAAATTTACTTAACTTCTACAACAGTGGAGGAATTAGGTAATGAAAAATAATAACTCAGAAAGCAGCGATTAAATTGGGGAGGAAATGCAGGTAAAGAAAAGCAACAAACTGAGGTTTAATATTCTAAGAGGTAAGGATGTTTTATCTAAAATCACATAGGAACTCACTTTAAGCTATTTTTTCCCCATGCGAATCGTCTAATGGCAAAAACAAAATAGATATAACAAAGATTTGCCATATCAATGTAGCACAGTACATTAAGGTCCATTTGATTGTAAGGGTGGAATTTGGATGGAAAGAAAATGAATTCCAGGAAACTGAATTGTCTAGAATTGTTTTCCTGTGTTTTGTCAATTAATTGTGTTTGATTAGTATAACTTTCACGTGGAAAATATTGAAATTTTGGATATTTTGATGTTCGTTTGACTTTATTTTACATGAAAATTGTCCATTAAAGGGATATAATTTGTTATAATTGAGGATATAATTTGTTTCCATTGCCAAAAAAAAAAGGATAACATGGAATTGATTTTCCTCAAAACCATGGAATTGGAACCGTGTGAGGCAAAAGATGGAAAATGAATTGCCAAGAAAATTTTCTCAATCAAACATGACTTTTGGTGGAAGATGGAATTACATTTCCAAGTTCTATGAAAAAATTGTCAAATCAAACAGGGCATAAATGAATTGTTCTTATACAACCCTCCAAAATTCGAGGAACAAGAAACCTATTACATGTCAAATACATCTAGTTGCTGCTACACAATTTGCCCATGTTTAGTAACTTTTAGATTTTAATCTAAATCATCTAAATCAAAGTCAACAATTAATTTTTACCACATATTTTATGATCCCACGATTTTCCAACCACACATTTATTCAACCCTATCAAAATTTACTAAAAAATTAATTTTAATCTCCATCAAACAAGAGCTTTATATACAACATATACTACAACTTACAAAATGGACATGTATCTTTTTATTATTCAATTAAAAAGAGGTTTCACTTTGAAAGCAAATACAACTGGATTCCAAAGTCAATAAACACTAATAATCAATGACTCAAAGTTGTATGGGTACCAAAGAACAAAATTTGATTTATTCTTTGTAGGTACCAAATAAAATATAGAGCAAATGAACATTGGATGGTGGATACTTAAGCAAATGAATACTCCGATGAGCACATCCATAAAACTTGACAAAGATGATCAAGGCATTTCCGTTGACCTCACTAAATATCGAGATGAACCGAACAAGGGATCATAACCGGACGATCCAAATTAGCCTCAATCCGCCAAATCGGACGTTCGGATGACTGAACCGGACGTCAGGATCAGCAAAACAGGGGATTTTTAAATCGCTATTCAATCATCTTTCCTCTTCACTTTTCACTATCTTACGACGAGGACATGGATTTCGAACACAAGGTGCCGGTCAACCCCTCTTGCAAAATCACACATTCTAATTGAAGAAAATGCAAACCCTCGCCTTAGCAAGAATTTTATGATCAAATCAAATGGACAAA
>CAIGRB010043119.1:7935-19214 GCA_903798255.1 Fraxinus quadrangulata
TCGAGGACTTAACTCTGTCATTGGTTCGTAACGACTACGACTGCTCTGACTCTGTCCCTCTGTTTGTGGAGAGTTTTGCTGCTCCTCATAACGTTCGATCACAAACTGGACTACTCCCTAACTTGTTGGTTCCTTATCAGACTTATGAGGCATATTATTTCATATTTTGTATCATCCAATACCAAACACCAATTGTCCCATTAAAAAATGGTTCAGACGATTGTGTAAGGAACAGACCTCTTGAGATAAAGTCCAAAAAATGGGTGTTTTACTTGGCGAAGATTTACAAATCGAAAATAAACAGAATACCTCCAAGGGGCGCAACCACACGAGTACTAAAAGAAGAGTTTTAAAGTTAAACTAAGAAATTGAAATTACATATTCTTTGTTGAGAGTGTTTGATTTAAGATCTTTTTTTCTATGTCTTTTCTTCTTTTTTATACTCATTTGATAGTTTCTTTGGGAAGAACTGCTTGGAAACTACTTGGTGCTCTATAACTACCCACTTTCCTTATGATGACTGATTTGTCGTGAAACTACCATATCTAACTGTTGCCATTACTCTTATCGTTCAACTGCCCACAACTGGAATCCTTTGATCCTAGGGGTATGATGGGATTCCTCAATAACTGCTGTTCTGGATAACCATGATATCTCATGTTTGCTAAGATCCTGGGCGACTCGAAGGTTTGGACGAGAACGAGCTCATTCATTCTGGGCGACCATAAGACACTCCATTCGCTCAGATTCTGGGCGTCTTGCAATCTTGGGCGATGACGTTACTTTGTTCTTGGGCCTCCATTGCATTCATCAATGGTCCTATTGGGACCTTTGTCCTGGACTTCCCCAATTGGACTTCATTTCTTGGACTATTTAATTTGGGCTACACTTTTTGTATGTCAACACCTAGTTCGACAAGTGGTGCAAAAAATCCAGAAAAGTGTCGCTTTTCTAGTAAAAATAGAAGAGAATACCCCTTCTTCCAAAGTTACGTGGTCATTTTGTCGAGTACCTTCGACATATTCTCTCAAGCTCCATATAAGTATACTCTTCACCTATGTCCATTTGGAGTACAGTAACACAACCCGGAGGATTGCCCTCCCGATTTGAAGTTTTTCCTAAAAGTTTCAACCTTGCCGATTATGACAAGAGTTATAGGAGAGACTCGTAACCGTGGCATGGCCGTATGCATTGATTTACAAACTCATACTTTTCCTAAAGACAAAAATGATAACGTGGCTAAATCCTCAAAATGCAGCATACCTAGTACAGATGGTGCACGTGGTTTTTCACAAAGTTCTTTTACATTTTTTGTTGCAATTAATTAATAAGAAAAAGTAGAGAAACAAGCAAGCTATTAAAAATTTGCATCATGTTACATATACACTAAGTTTTACATCATTCTTTACATTGTGTCACGTACAGACATCACACTCGACAGTTAAAATAAAAAATACTTTCTTGCCAACACCTTTTTTTTAAAACAGTGGAGTACATCTAGCATTGTTATAAAAATTTTAATGTACATCTAGCATTGTTATAAAAATTTTCACCATCCTGGACAAACATCAACGGTTCATATGTAGTTTATAAGATAAACAGATAAACCAGTGACTTGGTTGCTGTCTGCATATGGACATCAACAGATCAAATGAAAAGAAAAATCTTAACTGTTCACGCCAAAAATCCCCAAACGAAAATGCAAAATGACAAAGAATCTGTAACTGAAATTAAAAACAGCAAAAAGTAGGCTTCACATCAGCCAAAATTATGAATTCCTGCCTGTTTTCCCTCACCACCCCAACAATAAAATCATGATCTGAAAGCAAGAATATCTCCCTTAAAGTCCAGTCAAAATTGTTGGTAACACAAAACATTGATGATAAAGAAATGACAAAGATAAAATGGCCGGATTTGATGTTATTTGGTGCAGTTTTGGTTGCTGTTTCTTCAAGTGGAGTAGGCATGGCAGATCCACAGTTTAGTGCAATGTTTGTATTTGGTGATTCGATAATCGATCCGGGAAACAACAACTACTTGAATTCCTTAGCAAAAGCCAATTACGTACCTTATGGAGTGGATTTCAATGAAGGACCTTCTGGTAGATTCTCCAATGGAAAAACCATAATAGACTACTTGGGTAACTATGATTTCTTAATTTATGTTACTATTATTTATCCTTCATTTATGTGTTTTCGAAATGCTACATTAAAACTTATTTCTCTGAGTTCGAAAAAGAGCAAATCTACTGCTATGTTAAAACTTATCTCTTTGAGTTCAAGAAAAAGCCAAATCTTTTATGAGTTCATCAACTATCTCTACCTGAATCGAAATTTTCTAGTTACTCTACAACAATGATGAGCTTCTGTAGAAGAAATAGAGGTCTTCTTTGACGACAATGCGTGATTTACTTGTGAATTTGTAGGAGACTTGTTGGAAATTCCCGCTCTACCAGCTTATACAAATCCTTCTGCTACTGGAAAATGCATTCTGAGGGGAGTGAATTATGCTTCTGCTGGTGGAGGAATTCTTGAAGAAACAGGACAAAATCTTGTACTACTATATCTATATTATATTTTCGCTGTTTACACCTTTAGATTTTCTTCATTTTTCATCCTCAAATGGTTTATATGATAGGGTGAAAGATTCAGCTTATTAGATCAAGTTCAGAACTTTGATGACACCTTGAATCAATTGAAAAGCAAAATGGATGATCAAGAATTGAGCAGTTATTTGGCCAAGGCACTGGTTATATTAATCCATGGTAGTAATGATTACATCAATAATTATTTGCTGCCTTCAATTTTCTCTACTGGCTATGTTTACAGCCCCAAAGACTATGCTGATATGCTCGTTAAACGCTACACTAGGCAAATCTTGGTAACTAGCACAAAAATCATAACCTCGTTTCTACATCTAAAACATATAGATGAATTTGAAAACGTGGGAGTGAATTTGTTCATAGGCACTTCATAAATTGGGACTAAGGAAATTCTTTATCGGAGGAATAGGGCCGCTTGGTTGCATTCCTAATCAACTAGCCACTGGACTTACTCCTCCCGGGAAGTGTGTGGCCTTCACAAATGAAGTAGTCCGGATGTTTAACACACGACTCGTATCTCTTGTTGATCAGCTAAACTCAAACTATACAGGATCTATTTACGCCTATGGAAATACTTTTGGAGCATTTTATGACATCCTAAACAATTCCAAGGAATATGGTTAGTATACTATCATCTTGGTACAGTATTTCTATTCGATAATGCTCTATCCAATTAAGAGATGCTTGCCTTGCAGGATTTAGTGTGATAGACAGAGGATGCTGTGGAGTTGGAAGAAACCAAGGGCAGATAACATGTCTTCCATTCTCAGTCCCATGTGCTAATAGGAATCAGTATATTTTCTGGGATGCTTTTCATCCCACACAAGCTGTGAATCAAATTCTGGCACGACGAGCTTACTCCGGCCCAACGTCAGATTGTTATCCAGTAAATGTACAACAAATGGAAAAGATGTAATTTGTTTCTCTTTGAATAAACTTTTCAAGTTAAATAACCTGCTCATTTTTAACACAGACCAGTATGAGGAAAGGCCACAACTAAGCTGAATTAAGTAGAGATATTGTGGACTCACAGCGAAAATATATCATTGATTTACTGAAGGAGGTCAGTATGCTTGGTAGTCAGCCAATTGACACTTCCATTGACTACAATCCTATAATCAGAAAGTGTGGCAAAGATGTAAACAAAGGAAGGTATAACAAACTGGTTGGAAAGCTAATTTACCTTGCACACACAAGACCCAAATAGCTTTTGTGTTAAGTGCTGTAAGTTAATTCTTGCATAAACCATGTGAGAGACATTTGGAAGTTGTTTACCATATCCCACAGTGCTTGAAGAAGACCCCGAAAAAGATCAAATATTCACAAAAAGTAATCACTTGCAAGTTGTAGCATAACAGATGCGGACTGGGCAGGTTCGATCAGTGACAGGATTCAACTACAGGGTATTGTACATTTGTTTGAGGTAAATTGGTGATATGAAGGAGCAAAAAACAATGGGTCACATAGCAGAATATAGAGCAGTAGCTCAAGGGATGTGTGAACTTTGGCTAAAAAGGTTAATTGAAGAATTAAGACTAAAACTTGATACACATATTAGATTATTTTGTGATTAAATAGCCACCATAAATATAACTCATAATCCAATGCAAACAATATAACCAAGCATAAGAGGTTGATTGACATTTCATAAAGGAAAAACTTAATAGCAGATTAATATGCTTGCACTATGAGGGCTATCCTGATAAAGTTAAGTTAATGACTTTAACTGAGTGCTTATTAGGAGGCAAGCTAAGTTTTCTTAACTCTAACCTTTATTTTCTATTTTTAGCTTTGGTCTTATTTTTTTAATTTTTAGGATTTTTAGAGCAATTTTCTTTTTCTCTTCAACTAGCTGATTGATCAATCAAGCAGCCCCGATGCACGGTGCAAGATGTGCTCATCAGGATAAATTGATCATCTTGGTAGACTTCCTTGTACTAGAAATTGAAGAAGACCAAAACATGTCAGTGATCTTGAGATGACCCTTTCTTTCAGTGGCTCGAGCCATAATTGATACGGAAAAAGGATGAGCTAATTTTGAGGGTGGACGATGATAAAGCAATATTCATCATCTATTGTGCATAGGAGAGAACTTATACAAGAAAAATGCTTGAGTAGATGAAGAGATAAATGTTAACAAAAAAGTGGAGTTCAAATTGGAGGCCGACTGAGCATATGGAGTGCTAACTGGAAGTAAAACTCAAAAAGGAGGAGGTGCACAAAGCTTAGGCTAAACCCGATGAAATTGGAGGAGCTAAAATTTGAAATTATAATATTAATAAAGTGTGGAGAGTATCCTAATAAAATTAAGTTAATGACTTTAACTGAGTGCTTATTAGGAGGCAACCTAAATTTTCTTAACTCTAACCTTTATTTTCTATTTTTACCTTGTCTTATTTTTAAAATTTTTAGGATTGTTAGAGCAATTTAGAGTCAATGTCATAAAAATATGTTAGCCTAAGCTCCCACGGGATTTCAAACTTTCCTTTGTGCAACTGGCCCTTTTGTAGTTAATTATATTTCATGTCTCTTTTCAGGTATAATGGAGTTAATTTGTAGACCAATCAAAGGAGGCTAAAAGAGGATAACATGGTTATTGCATGTGCATAAACTAAGAACCCTATAAAAGATCACAATATGAAAAACCAAATAAATATCTAGAAAACAACAAAAATAAAGAACACAAATTCAAAAATAGGGATAAAAACACTTGCATGAAACAGAAGACATACTGCAAGTTTGACTAAGATGTAGACACAAAAATTTTGGGATATCGATAACCAGTGAGTTTGACTTGCATGGTGAAAACTTTTTATTTATTTATTAAAGGAGGGCGGCACCACCGAAATTTTTTTAATATACCCCCACTTGTGGTGGAGAAATACCGTGCTTACATGAAAATAATGCCTAATTGGGAACAACGTTCTCTTGGTTAAGGAGTTTCTCCATACTTTGGATAATAGAATATGAGGGGGTAACACTATGCTGAAGTCACTATGCTGAAGCTAGACATGGCTAAAGCATATGATCGTATGGATTGTGGCTTCATTTATTCTATATTAAAGGCATTTGGATTTGATCAGATTTGGATCGATAGGATTGGATGGTGCATCTCAGAGTATCCTTTTTTTGTACTCCTAAATGGTCGCCCACGTATTTTTTTCCCTCCTCACGAGGGCTCAAATAGGGAGATCATATCTCGCCATCCTTATTCATCATAGCTACAAATTACTTCTCACACTTGTTCACTCAAAGGTTTCAAGAGTATCCTGATATTTGTTATCGACATAGAGGTAATACTCTTGTCTCACACCTTTCATTTGCTGATGATATGATCACATTTGCTAACGGCTAGAAACAGTCTATCAGAAGGATTCTTGATTGTCTGGAGCACTATGAAGGGGTTTCTGGTCAGTTCATGTACAGGGACAAGAGCAGACTCATACGATCCAAACAGACATCTATTAGTCAGATAAGACGATTGGAGATTGTGACTGATTTTCGACACCAGTAGCAGCCTTTCACTTATTTAGGAGTCCCCTTATTTAAGGGGACCAAGATGTGATTCATTTATGATGACCTTATCCAGAAGGTTGGGACATGATCTCGGGTTGGGCTTCATGACTTTTATCATATGGGGGTCGTATTACACCTTCTTTAGATCATGCAGCCCCCTAAGGCTATCTTGAAAAAACTTGAGAGCATCTTTTTGTGATTCCTATGGGATTCCAAATAACAGGCGCTACGTTTACATTAGCGGAGTTGGAAGGAGATTTACCTTCCTATTGATGAGGGTGGTCTAGGCTTTAGAAGATTACAGGATGTGGTGGACACCTTCTCATGAAGCTTTGTGGTTGTTCTGTTCTCAGAGATATCTTTGGGCCCAATTCTTACGGGGCAAGTATTGTATGGGGACACATCCTTTATCCCTACTCAGCTTCTCCTACCTGGAAGATGCTAAAATTAGTTGGGCCCCTGACAGAGTCATACATTGCATGGCACCTTGGAGTAGGTCAGATTTTCTTTTAGCATGTTTGCTGGGATAGGTGAGACCACGTTGGCATCTCTATTCCCACAACGACAGCACACATCTACAAGGGTACATGATTTCTTTGATGATACTCGGTGGGATATTGGAAGCATATTACTAGTTCTTCCCCCTCTTATGGCAGAGCAGATATGGGCTATACCCTTATATGCGATGCCCCAGATCGAATTGTTTGGCAAAATACATCGGATGGTAGCTTTGCTACCAAGTTAGCATGGCAGCTCATACGTTCGGGATGCCAGTATCAAGATTCGTACCGGTTACTATAGAGTTCCATTTTGCCGGTCACTATCCCATTCTTCTGTTGGAGACTATGGCAGGACCTCATTCCAGTAGATGTGGTTATTTAGGAGAGGATTGGATGCCAGTTAGCTTCTTGCGCAATTTAGTACCAAATTATCATCTTCCGTCAAAAGCCTGTGGATGATATCAGAATGAATGGGGTCCAACGGTTGTGTAGGAGCAGATAGAAGATCCTGATAGAATGCAATAGTCGAAGTCTGAATGTCAGCTGGAGTAGCTAAGACTTCCCCTACCTACGTCTTGATGGACCTAATACGCGATTTGATCATACGTCCTTGAACCATCGCACGAAAATAACGAGTATTGTGATCTCCTTCACATACTCAACGTGAACTGGCCTTTTACTTCCAAAAACACTCCTCAATAGATAAGGTCCGGTTCAAAGCTGTCTGGGCATGATGTAATAGGTCATGATGCTCTAGTATAGGGTCTCTATCACATATTATCTCTATCTCATCCACCATATCCTTAGTATCTCACATCAGTTGGAAAACATCTCCAAACACATGTCGATTCCACCAATGCAGCCCCTGTTTCAGCTTAAAGAACTTCTCCCAAAGAGCAGTCATCCCTGTAAGATGAGTAGGGAGTTATCACTTCTGAGCGACAAAGGATGAAAAATCATGATACTTAGTCCACACATTAAGGAATCTGAAAGGGCTAGGACCCAAATCATCATAAAAAACCCATTGAAGTAATAAAGACGAATGATCAGATGAAGTCCAATTCAAGTGCCTCACAGTGAGCTGTCGATAGAATGCTGCAGCAGTAGAATTAATGAGTACTCTATCTAGTCTCTTTCTGACTTGACCGTTGGTCCAAGTATACTGATTCCCAAGAAAACCAGCGTCCTCCAAACCATAATCTAACATCATATCAGAGAAGGTAGTAGTGCTTTGATCACGAGTATTATGACCAGTGTGCTTACTATCATGTGTATTAACGTTAAAGTCTCCTCCAACTAGCGAAAGGTCGTCCATATTGAGGGAAATGTGGTGAAGACCCTCCCACAAATCCCTCCTAATAGCCATGTCACAAGAAGCATAGACAAGGGTCAGATAGATGGGATGTGCTAATATGGGATCCTCAACTCTAACGTGAAGGAACTGGGGATGATCAACAATAACAGTAACAATAGTCCCCGCGTTCCAAAAAAAATCAGATCTCCTTGTCAAAGCCCATATATCATCGAATATATACAAATCTATGCTGAAGAACAAAAAGCTCTAGTATAACCAAGAGATAAATCTGATGAAGCTGTATAAGTCACTTCAGGCATCGGCAAGTAGCTACACTAGCTACACCTCTCACATTTCATATGATGCTACTCATCTGAATGTGCGTAAAGAGGTATCATGTGACAGACTCCTGGTCACCATTTTAGGAAACGAAGTATCAGTGGCTTAGAAAATCATTTATGGCATTCAATCACCCTCATTTGAGTGACCTAGCCCGTATGCTTAATAGCGGCTTATTGCATCCTTACAGAATGGATTCAAGAAAAGTTCATACGACTCTTGTGTACAAAGTACTTTGATGATAGAAAGTAGTCTATTCTCTATTGCATGTAGATGACATACTTATAAGTTAAAAACCCATTACTGAAGTTGATGTAAAGCCACAGCTGAAGGTGAGAGTTTGAAATGAACGAGCCGGAGCTTGCTAAAACGATCCTTACTGTGGACATTCATAGGAATAAAAAAGGACCATTCACACCAAAGTCGGCATGTGGTGCTGTGTGGAACTAATTCTTCCTATATCATTGATTCACCAAAACATTTATATTGCCTTTAGCAGGGCTTTAACGAATGGAAATCAGGGACATAGCTAGGAATTGATTTTGGGGTGGGCTAAAATTTAAAAATTCTAAATAAACTCACGCTATAAGAGATCAAGTTTAGGAAAAGTTTTTTTATGTAATAGGGAAAATGTGTTATGTAAAAAATACCCTCGTCTTATTTGGGAAAAGTTATTCAAATTTTAAATTATGGGGTCAACTAATGGTTTTTGGAGTCAAACTGATGGAAATCATCATTTTGGACTTGAAATTCTAATTTTTTTAAAGGTTTGGTATATATGGTGGTACAAAAGGTTTGGATTAAGTCTGTTACTAAATGAAAACTTTGGTACCTTGGGAGCAATTAGCCCTAGTTAAAAATATTTAAAGGATCTGAAAGGTGAATATTCTTTTGAATGTGAAAAAAAAAATTATTTTTTTGAATGAAAATAAAATCAAGGTTTGAAATAGTGAAACATGAGAATTCTCTCGATTATATTGGGTCATTTAATATTAATTATTCATTCTTATAATTCAATTAGAGATGGTCAATCTAGTTTCTCTAATTGGAAGAGACGTCATTAAAATAAGTTAAATTCAATTGTAATTCTAAATATTAACTCTCGTGCCACATCATTCATACTTTAATTTAATAGAATTAGATTAAAGTACAACCATATACTTAAAACATAAAGCATTAATGAATCACACATGTAAAAATAGATATATGAGATTAAAACTTAAACGAGTATTTCAATCATTCAATGGAAAAAGTGTAATTGAATCTATGAACAATTAATAAAAGTTTTGCAAATCTCAAAACATTTTTATTAAAATAAGTTCTAAACCTTAGAATTGTTTAAAATGAAAATCTAAATCTATAGATCAAATAATATTGAAATCGCCGAATCCAATTTAGTTCCTTCTTAGCTTCATCAACATGTTTAGTTCTCTATGGAATTATTGGTCATCTCGTCTTGTTTTTCTCCTTGATTGTTGTTCCAAAAAGTCCTCCTTAGGGCTGTGTTTCTTGTACCTTTAAATCCAATGCATAACTTTTCGATTGAAAATTGATGTGTGATCTTACTTTGACGATATTTCATCCATTTGATGTCTTCTTTCATCTAATTGACCTCTTACACTCTTGAATCTTCATCTTGAGGTTCGACACAAGTTTAGAGTATTTACACTTTAGTCCTCAAACTTTCATTTCCTTTCACTTTGGTCCCTTTTCACCCATTTCTTCCATATTACGTCATCTCCATTAAATTGCCACCTAAATCAAAATGTGAACATAATGAGTACATTTTGACACAAATTGATCATATGAGCACATAAAATAAGGAGGAAAAAGTATGTATTTTACATTCCTATCAAATTCTCATACACTTAGCTTTTGCTCATCCTCGGGCAAAACTCAATTTTAGTTTTCCAAAACACTCAGGTCGTAATACCATGAATATAGAACAATCAAACTCTTTAAAACACATAATACTTTATAAATAAACATTCTCACACAACTCATAATTAACTAGCTAGCATTTTCATATGAAGATGGAATAAACCAAACATGTAGATCATCACTGATATATAAGCACTCAACTCTCATGTGTTTAAAAGGTAAGTGTTTCGCTCAAGTTCATTCCAATGGAGATGATCTACCATATGCTTGCATATCTTCTCATTCGCCACCACTTAGATCACATGCTTTACAAGAATCATAAGGACTTTTCAAAGGTTGTAATGTGGCTTATGGTCAAGATGGGAAATTTTTGGATGTGTGACTCAAGAGCCATCGAAACTAGTGGAGTAAAGATAAATAGACTTAGTTCAAACATATATACAAGACATGTAAACCAACCACTCCACATGATAGCTTCATCATTTTTGCATCTATCTCATACAAATCGAATTCTTTCTTGAGATGCAGAAAGAGTTATGAATATAGATCTTTTTCACATCAAAATCACTCTAATTCATCACTTATTTTCTTTTTCTTTCTTTTTTTTTTCTTTTTTTTTCAATCATTCATTTTTTCCTTCTTCTTCTTGTATTTTTCTTGCACAATGTAAACTCCAAATTATACACCGATAATGAAACTCCCTGAATTGACATAGAAAATTTGTTCCAATTCACCAATAATAGTACTACCATAAATCTTGATACCTTCACACTTATTTTCTTGTATACACACACTTCTCATGACATTCAACAATACTCCACAAGCTCTAAGGCCCAAATAAAGACATTGTTTTTCCAGTTTAAAGGTTATAATGTGAGTTTATACAAAGAAAATGCAATAAAGCTCAAATGGGCTCAACAATGGAAAGTTCAATTATAGGGTCGGCTACTTGGCTAATGAAACTCATTTATGTAACAAAAATGGCCTTAATCATGTTCGTGCATGTATGTGTCAACGTGATCTTGAAGAGAATCAAGGCAAGTTCTAGAGAAATAAAACCACGGAAGAATATCACACGTGAAAAAAAATAATGAGACTGTTACGGCTGTGCCAGTTTAAAGGCTCAAAATCTCACCGACTTTTTGTC
>CAIGRB010043119.1:34321-75684 GCA_903798255.1 Fraxinus quadrangulata
TGTAACTACCCAAAACTTACCATTTGAATCGTTAAATACGTATTGTAAAAATATAACTTCATAAAAGATATTTATCGCCAAAGTTACAATAATTAAAAATGAAACACTTTCTTAATCATAAAAGTTATTGAAAAATATCATAATTTATCGCCTCTTTATTACACCGCTGTGGCCGTTCCAAACTCCAATGCTTGGAACCTCAATTACCTAAAAGGTAGAAAATCATAAACAATGAGATAAAATCCCAATAAGTAAGCCACGTAAATCATAATTCATATCTAAAATTTTGAAATTCTTAACGTACATAAGAAAGACATATGGATTAGAAACCAAACCTAGATGGTCGTAATCCTCATACATAATCATAACATACATAGGAAGACACAAGCATTAAGAACAGTACTTCGTTGCTATAATTCTATGCGTAGCGCTATTGAACTCCGGTCCCTTGAACTTAAACATATGGGACCCAAATCATATTCATAAATCGAATTCCGTATTTTAAAGTATGAAAAACGATTTAATATACAATGTATGACTACACTTACATTGATAATTTGAAGAGAATCGTAATAAATACATAGAGGAGAATTTAACTTCTTCAACAAAATGATAATTTGTATGTGTTTGTAGGCGTGATTTAGCTGTGGTATTTATAGGTGCATTTAGGAGTACCAAAAGGAATGTGTCATAATTGTGTCCCTATAATTGTGCAATAAATAAGGTAATGAATTATACTAATTATATAAATTAAATCAATTAATTATAATTAGATATAATTATACTTATATAGACAAACATAATTATAGTAATGCAATATTTGAAATAAACCAACAATAATTATATATAATTATACATATATAAATGTACGTAATTGCAGTAACACTATAATTTAATTCAGTCAATCATAATTATATATAATGGTACATATAGAGACGCATGTATGATCTCCTAAGTATGATGCTTAGTTTATGCTAAGCACCGTGTTTAGGTGGTACACTAAACTAGTGTGTAGTTTATTTGCCACTTAATCATGGTGCTTAGCATAAATTTAATACCGTGTTTAGGAGATCAAATTCAATATTTTCACACATATATGGTAGTTTACATATTTAGTAAGGAATAATCTTAACTTGTCTTTAGTGTGTGTGTGTGTGTGTGTGTGTGTAGTTCAGGAAATTGTACTTGTAGTCTCTTAACTACTGGCCGATGTGCAATTTTATTCCCTAACTTTCATCCTCTTGCAACTGAGGTCCTAATTTTCATAAATAAGGACTATAAAATATTTTGAGGTATTATAGTGTTCATTTTGTCCACCGAAGCAAATGCTTTTCGATAATGAATTCCATAGGTTTGTGTGTAGCCTTTTGCTACTAGTCTCATTTTATATCTCTCTAGAGTCTCATCTACCTTATACTCTACGGTAAAGGCCCATTTTCAAATGATTGAAGTTTTAACCCTTGGTAAGTTCACCAATTTCCATGTCTCATTTGTTTCTAAGGCTTCCATCTTGTCAAGAATTGCCTTCCTCCATTCTAGAAATTCAAGTGCCTTGTACTAATTTAGGAACTTCTAAACTAATAAATTAGTAACAAAGGCTCAATGGTGAGGATAATTGATGTTATGACACATAATTAGCCATGGATATTGAGTACATAACCTAATTCCTTTTCTTACAGCAATGGTAAATCAAGATCCTAAAAAAAATCACCAGAATCATATTTACGTGTGATATTCATGGATTTCGTGTTCAGTTCCAAAGAATTTCCATGTGCAAGTTGTATCGGATTATTTCAATCAATGTAACAAGCCTTCTAGAGTAGACGTGAAGCTCGTGTTGTATTTATATTGAAGTTTTTATCTGTCAATTGGATTGTAATTTCAGTTATTGGCATGGCCGGGCCATAAGCTTTTCTTTGAGGTTGACTTCTTACTGAATATTTTAACATAATGAAATTTGGATGTATGATACGAAGCTTTGGGCCAAGAAGTCGACCATTACCTAAGGCTTAGGGATGGAACTAAGTGAGGAATCAAATTTAAGGAACTTTGTAGTATTTCAGCTGAAGCTAGAAAGATTCCCACTTCAGTAGAAGTGATGCTCATTGGTGCGCCCTTCTCCTTTTGAAGTTGGTGACAAATGTTTATGGATGCATTAACATGCACAAATATGTCATGAGAAACATTAATAACATAAAATGTATCGATCAAATATCATGTTTACATGATAACCAATTTAAGTAACATATTTATACATTTAACAATGTAACATATGCATAAAGAAAAGATGAAGATTTGCTTACCTGAAATCTTTAGCAATTTACTATTAGAACTGTAAGTAGAGATGCACCTATAGCTGTCATCCAAGAATTCAAGATGCCAAAAATCATACTTTATTATCATTTTATTAGCAAAAGAACTTCTAACAACTCATTATTATTATTATTATTGTTGTTGTTGCTGCTGCTGCTGTCGTCGTCGTCGTCGTCGATCAATGAGACGTAAGTTTTCCTGCATATTGATATGGTTATTTTAAAATGACAAAATGAACTAATTTAAAGGACGTTAACTTTTATATTTATAAATATACAGGTAATTATATTTCTTCATGTATAGGTACAGATACAGGTTAAATATAAAAAATTCCCATTTATTAGTAATCCATTTATTATATTAAAGGAATAAAATTACTACATGGCAATTACTCATATAATCAAATAGATACATATAAAAAAATTCAATTAAACAAAACTATAAATTAATAAATGGGAAGTGTACTTCTCGATTGAAGCGTACTTCTCGATTGGCCTATATGAAACTATCAAAGGATTGAAGCGTACTTCTCGATTGGCCTATATGAAACTATCAAAGGATTGAAGCGTACTTCTCGAATTGAGTTAGAGATTTTAAATAAATAAAGGAGCAAAGAAATTATAAAATACATATTAACAACGATAAATATAAAATATAATTATAAATATTAGAAACCAAACAAGGATTATTTATGCTCCGATACCACTCATTGAAAGCGAGACAAAGTGTATGACACAATATGAGGTATTGATCAAAATAAGAAGAATAAAAGGATTAAATTTGGCAGAGGAATTGAAGATTTTATTCAATTATAATGAAAAAAGAATTACAACAATATTGTGTTTCTACACAATTTTAACTTGCACAAATGAATTAACTTATAAAGAAGAATCTATTATTTATAGGGGTACATGTCAAACCCTAATAATAGTAATAAAGATGGAAAATAAGTTAAAAATGTGTGGAATAAACAAAAAAAAAAGAAAACCCGAAATGGCGTGGCACTCGATGGCCAGTCGGGCGGTAGACAGGCGGCAAGTCTCTGCTAAAAACTCCATCTAGCTAGCGACAAGTTAGCACTGCCAATCACATTTTCCTCTTTCGACCCTATTTAGACATCTCCAAGGCCCAACACAACAAACCATGCAACCTTAGATGAATTTGAGTTACAAAACCCAATAATCTCCACATTAACACAAATTTCACTGCAACAAATGAAACTCCAAAATGAGAAAAAAAACTCAACAGCAAGGAATGAATTGAATTCTTCAACAAGAACCAAACAAACTTCTCCAATGAACAAAAAAATGTCCACCTCTTCCACAATATCTAATCGGGATAAATAAATCTAAACACTACTCCATAGAATAACCTTGGGTTTCCATCACAAATGATTTAGAAATTACCAAACAAGGCTTAAACACATTTTGAAACATAATCAACACTATGTTTTTTTGTAGAAGGACATTTGCTAGACTGAACACCTTCAAATAAACTTATAGTATGCATAACAAAATTAGCTTTCACATACCTTTCTCCATTGGGCTTGAATACGATGGCACTACAAGTGATGGTATCAAAGAGACATTACCCATATCTTTTGAACTCGACTGAATTGTATTCTTTAACATGGGCTCAAACCAAATCCCAAAGGTACTGTACCAAACTGAATATCCACTATGATATTAAACATTTGTTGACTATTCTTCACAGATTCTGCACGACCTTCCAGATGTATAATTGAGACTTTTTTCGTCCCTCCAATACAACCCGAACACCTTTGCAAAACCTTCGAAACCCCACATTCACCAATGAACTCGTAATCAAAAGTAGCCTATAAAATGAGATATTTCTTCAAATTTGGAACATGTCGAACGTGATCAAGTGTTCTAGATGTTCCATCTAACAGCTTAAGTTTGACTCTACTAATACTAGCTACCCGACAAAGTGCATTGTTTCTCATGACCACAACACCTTTCGAAACATTTTTATATGTTGAAAATAAATCTCGATTGAGACACATGAAAAGCAAAAGCTGAATTTAGAAACCAATCCTCATTATGTATAGATTCACCGTCAGAAATAGGCAAAGATCCTCGTCATTCAAATAGTCCTTGGCAACATCAGCTTTGCTTTGATTGCCTTCCCTTCTGACTTGCAGCAAACTTATCTTTATTATAGAACTTATTGCAATCCCTCTTGATGTGTTCTTTCTTTTTGCAATAAAAAAAAAACTTGATTATTGAAATTAGATTTCAACATGCCCCTTCCGTGACCACCATAAACAATAGGGCATTCTCCATCTCTAGCCTCATATCCAACATGATGCTTCATCTTCTCCTTTGAAAACAAAGCATCGTACACATCTTGAATGATGAGAGTATCAAGACTATATAAAATCATGTTTTTAAACAACATAAATGAAGCGGGCAATGAACACAAAAGAACTAAGGTCAAGTCTTCTTCATCATACTTTACCATAACGTTAACCATAACGCAATTGTAATTTTCTTCTTCTAAACGTCTCAAAAAATATTATTCCAAAGATGAAGATGTATTTGTGAAAGAGTTTTTCGATCCTTATGTTATTTCTCCTCCATCGTCCAAGTTGTGTGCATCTTGTCAAATTCTAACAACAAATCATCCAAATTTATCTGAGTGAGTACTGCTCGCATCTTCAAATGCCATAACGAAAAATTTAGTGTTGTGATTCAAAAGCGTGATGTTATACTTCATGGTTATCATCAAGAACAAGAAACTTCAAACAAATCAAACCAAAGTTCTGACACAACTTATTGAACGAGACGAGGCATATGACACGATATGAAGTATTGATCAACAACAAAAACTCAAGAATTTAATTTGACAAAGGAATTGGAGATATCATTCAACTATAATGGAGAAAAAAATTACAATAATATTGTGTTCCTATACAATTCTAACTTACAGTAATGAATTAACTAGTAAAGAAGAGTCTACTATTTATAAGGGTACATGTCAAACTCTAATAATAATCCTAAAGATGGAAATTAGGTAAAAAAAAAATACGTGAAAGAAATAAAACAAGGAAAACTCAAAATGGCACAGCGCTCGAGTGCCAGACTCGCGCTAGGCGAGCGCCAAGTGGCCGGCAAGTCTC
The DNA here is from genome assembly GCA_903798255.1 of Fraxinus quadrangulata. NCBI lineage: Eukaryota > Viridiplantae > Streptophyta > Magnoliopsida > Lamiales > Oleaceae > Fraxinus > Fraxinus quadrangulata. Next base: position 39,774 of record CAIGRB010043119.1, read on the forward strand.
TTCTGAAAACTTCGTCCTGCCACTCGAGCATTCGCTAGCAGCGAGCTAGCGCCATCATCCCTTTTTCCTCCTTGGACCATATTTATACTTCTTCGAGGACCAACACAGCAAAATAGGCAACCCTAGATGAATTTGGGTCACAAAACCCAAAAATAAAATGTGGGTCTATATATATAAGCTTGTATGTATAAAAAAATTTCAAGGCATCCAGTAACCATTTTCAAAATCCAATTAGGATAAATTGGGCTATCATGACATGAATCTTAATTTTAACTAAAAAAAATTGACACTGATGAAGAAAAAGCAGACGAAGACGAATATATTTATACATGGCGCTGGACGTTCATTGTTCCATAGAATAAAAAAGTTGAATTTATGAAGATGTAGAACTAGGAAAACTTTATTGCCTTCTAATTATATGGCCGGTATAAGGAAAATATATACTATATCACCAGTTGAAACCCCATCTAATTGGCTCCATTAATTGGTCAAAATCTTATTTTCACGCCTAATTATTAATCAAATTAAAATGAATAGGATTTTATTTAATAATAAAAATGAATGTTTACAAAGACAAGTCTAAGTTCTGTTGGAAAATAGTTAAGGAAAGTTGATTTTTATCAAAATTTAACCAAATATTTGGATAGGTCCCACTACTTGAATTGAGCAAGAAATTGGTCGATCGTGTTCCACTCATCGAGTAGATGAGTTTGGTGTATTTGGGCCTCGAAAACTATTTCCAGATAAATGAGAAATTAATGAATGAAATAGGACTGACAAACATGAATTTAGAAATTCAAAATGAAAATTCAAAATATATGACCGCCGGCAGCGTAATGCCAAGTGAGGGCGGCCCTTGAAATGCACACTTGAGTGGAATCGAGTAGTGAGCGAGCGACATATTAACCTATGCAACACTTCGTTAAACAAGTTGATTTTTAGGTTATGTCACTTCGTGTGCACCTATGTGTTGGTTTCATTTACTCGTATTTTATGCCATCAAAGCATATTACATAACATCATAATCTGGCTAAGATGCATCAAAAACTTGTTCTTTTTTCGTATAAAAAGGAGTTCGAAACTTTATTCAATTTGACATTAGGAAATTTTCAGCTCAAGCTCAACCAAATCCTAAGGGGCAACACATGTCACAAACGTCAGGATCAGGAGAACCTAACTTTAAGGAAGTAAATGCCATAACCACTTGTTCAGGGAAGGTCTCAGAACCAACTCTCAAGCCTAGGGAAAATGAGATTGAGTCCAGCGAGTCAAATGAAAATAACCCTAGTGAGTAGATAGTAAAGAATCTAGTCAGAGTGCCCTTCCCTCAAGCTCTTAAGTCTACCTCAAAATCTGCTGGCCATCATAGTGAGATTTTAGAGCACCTAAAGCAAGTAAAAATCAATCTGTCACCCTTGCATGTGATTTCACAAGTTCCTACCTATGCTGAAGTCCTTAAGGACTTGTGCACTGTGAAAATGAAACAACATGTCAAGAAAATTGCTTTCTTGACTGAACACGTGAGTGCTGTGATTGAGTAAAGGACCCCACCAAAGTATAAAGATCATGGTTGTCCTACTGTTTTGTGCATTATCGGGAACCATGGGATTGGACAAACCCTTCTTGATCTAGGGGTCAGTGTCAACATCATGCCTTATGCAATTTACTTGTCATTAGGTTTAGGTGAGATGAAACCTATATTTGTAAGTCTACAATTGGCTGATCAGTCCACTATAAGACCAAGAGGTATAGTTGAGGATGTCTTAGTACAAATCGATAAATTTTACTACCCTGTTGATTTCTTGATTTTAGACTTAAAAGTGGATGTAAATGTTAATTCTAAGATTTCCATCATTCTTGGTAGACCATTCCTTACCACGGCTAATGCTCTTATAAATTGCAGGAATGGTCTAATGAAGCTATCATTTGGGAATATGACATTAGAAGTTAACATTTTTCATGTCACTAAGCAGGCTCAGGAAGACGATGCGTGTCACCAAACATACATGATTAATGCACTCACTCATGAGGTAGTTGATAATATGTTTCTTAGACCATCGCAAGAAACTCTAGAACTAGATGAATTGGATGCAGCCGTCGATGAACATGCCCCCACTCCAGATTTTAAATTTTTCCCTAGTAACCCCACATATGTACTAGATGGAGGCGGATGAGCCATACCAATGGTTATGTCCAATGAGCTCGGTGCACCACATGGAAACTTGGGATCGCCCTGGCTAGATGCGGACTAAAAATGGGAACATTGGGTCAAGCCAACGAAAATAAACAAAGGCGCTGCTTGGGAGGCAACCCAAGGAAAGATCTTTCCTTTTTTTTTTTTTTTAACTTTTGCATTTGCTCTATGGTTATTTTCATTCCACATTTTTAGTTGTAGTTTTATTTTCTTTCTTTACACCACTATCCATTTGAGTACTTTCAGGCTTCTTATACCTCAAGTTTTTGTTGATTCTCTGCCATGCTCAGTGACATCTTTCCCTTCTTTTCTTTGGTATCCATGTTTATGCATTGAGGACAATGCAATATTTAGTTGGCGGGAGAGTTACTTTAAATACTATTATGATTATCATGAATTTTTGTTGATTTGTCATGATGGGTTAATTTTTTTTTCTTAAGTCTCTGATTTGCTACATGATTGTGCTTTTGAATGACAAAATGTGCCACTAGGAGTTAATTCTGTTATAAAAGTTAGTAAATTATTTTTGCGCACACAAGCCTTGTGGTAAGATGGTAGTTTAACACATGTAGTTAGATGAGTCTCTTGCTGAAATTTTTCTTGTGAGATAATTGGTGAGGATTGCAAGCCACAATATACTAAAATATGGCAGTAAGCTTTTATTGATCTTGTGAATTGGAAACTCCTTTGAAAATAACACTACATGGTTTGTCGTAAGATGGTGGATTACTTGAGAAATGATAAAGGTCAATTTAGGACTGTCATTTGAGCCTTCAACCTTTCTTTTCAATATCTCTAGCAGTCACTTTGAGTCATACGCATATATAGCATTTTCTTCTTGCACCTATGTTATCCATACTTCTCCACATTGGAGTACAACCTTTACGCATATTTTTTCACCTTTTTACTTTCAAGTGTATAGTAGGTATTGAATATTTATTTATGAAGAATTGAAGCAAGAAAAATGACAAGAGTTGATATATGCTCAAAAAAAAAAAAAAATAAAAAAGACAAAAAAGAAAAGAAAAAAAATTCATTGATTTTGGGTTTGAAATGCCAAATATGTATTTATTGGGAAGTTGTGATCGATCGAGATGTTTGATAAGATATCTAACTATATGCTTGGAAGTATTTGAATTTTTATATCTGTTCTTCTCATACGATCCAACCTGCACTTCATTACAACCCTTTGTATTGACCATTTTGATCCCAAGTGGACTTTGGTAAGAAGTTGATGAATTCTCATTTGGTAGTATGCCTGTCACATAATCAATATTTGCTTGTTGCTTGTGCACAATTGTTTAAGCCTCCAAATTTAAGCATTCATCTTTCTCAGCTCTATATAGAGAAACCCCACACTAAACACTTTGATACCCGTGAGTTATGGAGCTGAACCTTCAACTTGAGATATACTTGATGTTGCACGTGTTAGGTTTAGCGGTAAGATGCTATGGTTTGACACACACACTCACACATTTGACGTGAGTCATTAACTCTTGATAATCGTGACATTGTTAATTTCGTATGGTATTGAGTTTGAAAAGGGTGACATGTGATTAAATTAGAAGTTAACAATTTCACTTGTAATATAGACCAGTCATTCATTCATCTTGCTCTATATTAAATTGCTAGGGACTAGCAATAAGCAAGTTGGGATGTGATAATAGCACATTTATTACGTTTTTCACCCATTAATATTTTCATTTCTATGATTATTTGATGCCTAAATACACTAATTACTTCTATATCTTGGTTTAGGTTGTAAATGGGTGAAAACGGTAGAAAATTGAAGAAAAGAGTGAAAAAAGATCAAAATGGAAGAAAGTGAAAGTTTAGGGACTAAAGTTCAAATACTCTAAACCTATTTCTAACCTTGTGCTGAAGATTCAAGAGTTTTGGAGGTCAAATGGATGAAAGATAGCCAAAATACTATCACATATCAACTTTCAAGCTGAAAAGTTTTGCACCAATTTTCAGTATCATATTGAGACTAGTTTTTGACATGAAAAATGATCGAATTGGAAGGTGGTATCTGCATCAAGGTTGTAGCTCTATGAGTTATATTTTCAACGCATCTTGAATCACCTCAATCGGACATCAGGCGAAAGAGTTATGATATAAATACTAAAGGACGTGCAGAACAAAAAAAAAATCGAATAGAGAGCTCGGTGCCAGTAGACGGCTTCAGATCCACAATTTTTTTTGATTTTTTTTCTCGGCCTAGCTCACCTCTAATTCTTCCCAGAACTCCAGTACAATATAAAAGGGAACAAAAAGACCTAATGGAGGGGGACTTTTGGGCAGCCAAATAATTGATCTCTTATCAATTTTCTCTCAAGAACTTCATGGAAGATTAGAGAAATTTGTGAAGCCATGAAGGAACTCGGTTAGATTTGGAAATTTCCATGTCTTTTCTTGCATGTAATGCACTTTACATTGTTAAACAATTCTAGGGCTAGATTTCTTATTCTTATGGATTTGTTTGGAAGTTGGTTTAATTTATATTAAATTTTCATGGATTCAATCACTTTTTTTCAATTGAACAATTAAAGTATTTATTGAATTTCAACTCCAAATCCCCTATTGGTATGATCCTTTACCATTATATGCTTGATGTATGTGATTGTTTTTTTATTTGATTTCAATAGATTAATGTGGTAATATTTTATGAAAGAAATTTAGGTTTGGAATTACTGTGGAATTGAATAGGGTTTGAGTGCTATATCTTCTAATTACTGTACTGGGACAAAAACCTTTAATTGAGTATATTCATGCATAATTGACATTGATTGACCCAATCTAATCGAGGGAATTCCGGTGCTTCACTACTTTATATATTGATTCAAATTTCATCAATTTTACACATTGATATTAAAACCTTGTTCGAATTAAAGACTCCTTCACAAATCACGAAAATCCTAGTTTTTTATCCTTTGAATAATTTTCCATCTCCCTGTAGATACGACACCCCAAAGCTATACTATTCTTTAGGTGTAATCAAGGCCACATTTATCTATTGTAATAATAAGTCCACATTTGCTATGGTGAAGAATTCAGTCTTCCATGGTAGTACCAAACACATCAAAATTAGATATCATTCAATCAAAGAAGCTCATGAACAAAATGAAATAAAGATGGTGCATTGCAAATCTGACGATCAACTTGCAGCCATATTAACAAAGTCTTTAGCAAAGGCAAAGTTTGAAACATTGAGAAACAATTTGGTGTTTCCAGCAAAAATGGCAAGAAGGAATGTGGAAGTTGGTTTGTCACTTTGGCTGTCACCTTTTTTTGCTAAAATTTGGTTGCTGATTTTTTGTGTATCTAAAGTCATGTGATTTAAGTACAAATAGTTTATAGTTTAACTTTTGAAAGTTATCCAAGTACAATCTTATATATTGTTGTCAACTTGATAGATTGGAGTATGTAGAAAGTTGGTGACAATCATGCGTTTTTGTAACATATTTATATTCAGCTTTGAATTAATCAAAAGTGTGGTTCTTTCTCTCCATTTTTTTGCTCTTCAAAAACAGAGCATTTAAGCATTTAAAGGAACCGGTAAGCATTGTGTAAATCCGGTAAGTTCAACTCTTTGGTTTTTCTTTTCATTCTCTTTGAATCAATAATATAGATTTCGTCCATTGTCCTTGTGAGCTTTACAGATATCATACCTAAAGATTCTTCAAGAGCGTTCTTGCTCGTATGTTCTTTGGCAAGTTCATTCTTAAACAATGTTAGTTGTTGGTTATTTACACTCATCTGCTTCATTGGATTCACAACCATTTCTTGATAGGATCTCATTTCATACTTCAGCTTGGATTTTCCTTAGCATTTTTTAACATGTTAAACTAAAGGTTAACATCAAACTAAAGAATAAATGAGCAATAACTCACTTATTCCATATAGGGAAAGATAACATGGGTGGAGGATACAAACATGTATGTCTGTGTGTGTACACGCTTAATTCTAGCTCAGAAGAAGATTATTCTGAACTTGAAATGGTTTATAAACATCAAGAAGATTCTGATGCTGCGACTAGCTAAAACTCTTCTTCAAATTCAAGTCAAGGAAAAGAAGTTAGTTGTTGTAAAACTATAAACGTTCTTACAATTCAAGAGATAATTGAGAAAATTAAAAACCCTCAATTAAAGAGTAAGTTCTCCTCTATTTTGCCTTCAAAAACTTCAGTCACTCTACTTAATATGAATAACATATTAATCCGATTCAAGGAAGAAAGTTCTTCAAAATCCTCTTGTTCAAAATCTTCTTGTTATAAATTAAAACATGAGGTTAATGAGATGAAATCTCAAATTACTTCATTAGAAAAGCAAATGAAAGACGTCAAAATGAAACTTGTTTTCTTAAAGAAGAGTCTAGAGCAAGAAAACAATCATTTTCATGATTCGTTAGAGGACAAAGATACTATATAAACTTTTCATAAAAATCCTCAAACTGAAGAAGAAGATTTTAATATTATTAATCGAATTCAACTTCAAATGGTACTGCAATATGACTATTATAGTCAACAAAGAATTCGAATTTCATACTAGAGTCTCAATTAATTCTGGAGCCGATCAAAATTGTATTAGGGAAAGATTAATCCCTATCGAATATTTTGAAAAGCTACTGAGCATCTTTATGGTACTAGTAGTAAAAGACTCAATATTCAGTATAAATTTTCAAAAACTCATGTTTGTAATTCAAATATTTGTTGTAAAAATATATTTTACTTAGTCAAAGATTAGATCAAGAAGTTATTCTTGTCACACCTTTCATTGTGCAAAGGGACTTATTACCAATATTTTTGGGATAAATTTTTTTTTTAATTTACAAATCTTCCATCTTATAAAGATGCGAATGCTTTGAAAGAATCATCAATTTCAATATTAATTTAAAAAATAACATATTCATTTTCTTAAAGAAAAAATTGGGTTTCAAAGAATTAAAGAACAATTAAAAAATCCTTCAACTATTGAAAAGCTTTCTTTGCTTCATAAGAAAATTGAAGAAGAAATATATTCTACTATTCCAAATGCTTTTTGAAATAGAAAGAAACATGTTGTTTCTCTTCCTTACAATTCTGATTTTCATGATATCAACATTCCAACAAAATCTCATTCTACTCTAATGATTAAAGAATTACTTGATCATTGTATCAAGGAAATTCAAGATTTACTGAAAAAGATATTGATTCGACCCCGTAAATCTCCTTGGAGTTGCTAAGCTTTTTATGTCAATAACTCTGCTGAGATTGAAAGAGGAGCTCCACGATTAGTCATCAATTACAAATCTTTGAATAAGGCTCTTCAATGGATAAGATATCAATTACCTCAAAAGAAAGACTTGCTAAATAGGTTAATCAAAACTTTCATCTTTTCAAAATTTGATATGAAATCAAGATTTTGGCAGATTCAAATTAGAGGAGAAGATAGATATAAAAATGCATTCAATGTTCCTTTCGGACAATACGAATGAAATGTCATGTCGTTTGGTCTAAAAATGTTCCTTCAGAATTTCAAAAATCATGAATGATATTTTTAATGTAAAGCCCTGAAAATTTTATAAAATAAAATTTATTTGTTATATATGCCATATATTAATATAGTGAAAAGATGAAGAATTAAAATAAAGTATGTTTTAAATTCTTTTTATTTTGACCAAATAATTAAATTTTGATAGAACAAAAAGAAGTGTACCGATATTGGACTATTTTTGTAGCTCGTAATTAATTAGAAGTTTTTAACATGAGAAAATATTGTTTTGGATTCTACATCAAGTTAAGTCCGATTAAAAGAATAATATGTTAATAGAGTAGGTGGGGGCTTGCAATATTAATTTGGTAAAAAAAAAATTCCTCTTTTAATTCCCACCACACGTGATTTTGATTTGATATGAAAACAATAGTCGTACAATTCAAATGTCATTTTTTGAAACCAAGTCCATGTTGGTCACGTGTCCTATTTAAGAATGAAAAATTTAATTATATAATTGGTAATTAATTAGATTTGGTTTATGATTTAAATTTTTATGGTAACCACGTGTGAAATGATAAATGTTAATTTTGAAAATGATAATATTTCTGTGATTTGGATAGAGTTTAATAGTAATCATAATTCTATTATTTGAAATTAATTATTATCCAAATTCCTTATATTATACCGTTTTCCAATTCTAGTTGCATACAAACTCAATTGAAAATTTTAACTATAAATACTGTATGAATTCTCATTATTTCACCACAGAAAGTAAAGAGAGCCACAATAGAGAAAGGGAGGAAGGAAAGGAAAAAAGTATAGAAAAATAATAGAACTTTTACGTGTAAGATTTTATTCATTTCAACCTTTCAAAATCAAGGTAAGATACTTTTGTTCAAGTAGTTTATTTCCTTATACTTTTATATTCAGTAATTTATGCATGAATTGTCAATGGACATTCGGGTTCTTTATTAAGAAATATGATATCCTTCGTAAATTTAAAATGACCTAAGATAGGTGTATCACTTGGTCACCAATATACTCCATAAGAGAAGAGTGATATGAATTGTTTATTTTATTATTATATATAATTGTGTATGAAAATCGCATATATTTTATTAATATTTTTAAATACCCACTCTTACAAAAAAATTTACAAGTTAGGTCGAGTTGATTAAAACTGTGGTAGGATGGTGATGCGGACTATTAAGAGGATTTGAAGAAATAAAAATATTAAGTTTTTTTTATCTCCAAGTTTATTATATTGTTTATTTGTTGAAATACACGTTTATTAATTAGTTAACTGATTATATTTAATTTTTTAGAAATTCAAATTCCATGTTTTAGTTGATATTTATTGTTGGAAATAAAGCTATATTTTTATTTGTATCGTTTTCACTTTTAACGTAAAGAAAATTGAATTTTTGGTAACACTCCAATATTTATAAAATTTTAGGGTGTTACATTTAATCTTTTTCAAGATTTCATTATTTTTTATATTGATGATGTTCTCATATTTTCTATCAATACATTCATTCATGTTGTTAAGAATAATGGTTCAGCAATCTCTACTAAAAAGGTTGTTCTTTGTCAAACAAGCATTAAATTCTTAGGTCATAACATTCATTTATGGACCATTACTCCAATTCAAAGAAGTCTAAATTTCACTGATAAATTTTCATGAAATCTTAGATAAAGCTAGTCTGCAAAGATTCCTATGGTATGTCAATTATGCGTCCGACTTTATTAAATAGATTATGATACTTTGTACCCCTCTTTTCAAGACATTGCAAAAGAATTCGGTCCCTTGGAGTCATAAGCATACTTTGGTTGTACGAAAAGTTAAAGATGCTGTCAAAAGTATACCCCGACTTTCAATCCTAGACATCACTGTCTCTATTATTGTTGAAACCGATGCATCATACATAAGTTTTGATTGAGTCTTAAAGCAAATTCATGTCAAGTCTAGTCTAGTCTAGTCAAGAACAGTTAGATTCCATTCTGGTGTTTGGACTGGCCTTCATAGAAATTATTCTAGAATCAAAAAATTAATTTTAGCAATTGTTTCGAGATGACTTAATCAATAAAAAATTTGTTTTAAAAACATATTGCAAAGTATCAAAGAATGTTTTACAAAAGACGTAAAAAACCTTATTTCAAAACAAATTTTCGCAAGATGGCAAACCATCTTGTCATGTTTTGATTTCAAAGTTCTATATATATAAGGTAAATCAAACTTCCTTGCAGATTTCTTAACTAGAGAGTTTGCAAAACAAAATTGAGAGAAGCAATTGAGAATTATGGATTATTCTTCTTGAAGAAAGAATAAGAAAAAATCTTCAATTCTTATTCTTTCAAATGAAAATTACATTCAAAATTATTTTCATAGTTCAAAAAATAAAGGGCAAAGTTCTTCTACTTCTCCAAAAACTACTCTTGCTTCAAAAAAATCCATTTATACAACACATTAGAGAAAAAAGATCTCTGACGAAAATAAACTCTCAAATTACCAACAAAAAAAAAAGGCCGTTCAAATTGGATATGAAAACTACTAGACATCAACCCCTCAACATCTTTTCATTACTTTACCAAATCTATTCAAATTCTTGTTTTTGAAATGGAACCTTCTTGGTTCCATAAATATTCTTCTCTTGAGGAATGTTTTCAAAATTTATTCTCTCCTCATTTCCATTTTATGCCAAGAAATATCAAAAAGATCAGAGCTTATTATGAAACTATCCTAATCAAATCGGGATCAGCCATAATAAATCATACTAAAAATTCTCAAAAGAAAAATTATATTGATTTTTTAAAAATTTTAATTCAAAGGGTATTGTCTTATGAAGATTGGTGACAAAACTCAAAGAATGAGAAAAAAAAAATGCATCTATCTAAGGATGACTTATTCGAATCTCATTTCAACTATTTTGATTATCAAGATGCTTGGTTCAATGCTCCTTATTTTAGACCGCTGAAACATTCCTAGTTTATCCTTTTTAACCAAGCCCGTGTTACAAACTTTCCAAAATTGTTTTAAATTGGTTCGAACATTTTGGATTCAACGAGACAATTTTATCCAATCTTACTCTTCAAGGGTTCGAACATTTCAAAAAAGAGGCAAAATCATTTTTAAAGTTTCAAGAAAATCTTTTATTTCAATTTGCTCACAACCTTAAAGTCTCATGGATTTTCTGCCAGGACTATCAAATTGTTCAAAATACAAGCTCCGAATTCATTGTCAAAAGAATAGTTAAAAGGCTCAAAGTTACATAGTGGTCAAAATTCCATGAGACAAATTGTTGTTCTAAGGTTGTAAACTCATAGATTCAAGAACAAAGAAATACTGGTGTTCCAAAACTATCAAAGAAATAACTGGACAAACATACTATTTTTTAATCGAAAAATCAAACTTATGGCCATGTTCAATCAATGCAAAACTCTGGAAGAATTATAGATTATTTCGAAAAAATTTGCTTAATTGGCTAAGGTCTCTTCAAAGAAATTAAAATCAAATGATGATGATGATGATGATTCTTCTCAATCAGAATCAACCGATTATGCTCAAAGTAATGAAGACATGTGCTTACAACATTGATGATTTGATTGAGCAGGAAACTCAAAGAAATTCAAAATGACTACGCGGACCCAGTTATTTAGATTAATATCAATATTATCAAGTTCAAGGTTTAAGAAAAGTACTCTTTCAAATGCATTTTCTTTGTTTGCCATAACTTTTGAATTTTTGTCCATTTCCTCCCATCTTTTTGAGACTATCAAGTTGAAAGAGTACTTTTCTTGAACTTTGAACCCGATAATTTCGATATTAATCTAAATAATTGGTTCCATGTAGTCATTTTGAATTTCTTTGAGTTTTCTCTTCAATCAAATCATTAACGTTGTCTAACCCAAAGCACATGTGATGCGAACCCCGTAGCAATTGTGACTACGAAACCCACAACTAGATTGATGCAGAACCCAAGAACGCCAATTCAACCCCATTTTGGATTTGAACCCAACAAAGTCAACCAAAAAATCCAACGATAATAAAGATGCGCCGAACCCCTTGATTACACAATGAAAAACCCACGATCCAATGTTTTGAAGGCCACAAGATTCAGATCTTGATAAGTTCGATAGTTGTTCAATTGAAGAACAAGGAAAAGCAAGCCTCTCAATTAATAATTTGTCCAAAAGTTTTTTTTTTAATACAATGAAAGTTTTTGGTATTTATACCAAATCCTAGAAATTAGATAAAAAAACCTACACAATCTCATAAATAAGGTAGGAGATTAACTAAAAATAGAATTCTATCAATTATGGAAAACTCGCGGAAAAATGCAACTTTTACCAAATTTTATGCCTATGCGACCCTATGCGGTCGCATAGGCCAAGCCTTCAGACCCCTTTTGGTTTCGATTAATATGCATGCGACCGCATGCATGGTTTTACTATGCGGTCGTATAGTGAAACATTCGGCCTCCGTCTTCAGTTGGTTGAATCAAGTTTATCCATTCCAATTTCAACCTCGACCCCATCATGGAACTTTCTCCATTCTTCGTCACGATCGTCATATCGTCAACCATAGCTTGAAAAAATAATGCCATTGCTTCTTTCACTCTTTTTGCCCTCGATCGAGTCATCGGTACTTCTTCAACTATCAATCAATCTTTCCCCAGACTTGTCATTGTTTCAACGGCACCTTGGATCATATCATCCCCTCCCTCTTCGAAAGGATTCATCCTCGAATCTGTACCTGAATCAAACAGAGATAGATCAGCAACATTAAATGTAGCTGAAACATTATACTCACCTAGAAGATCCACTTTGTAAGCATTATCGTTGATCTTCTCGACAATGCAACTTAGACTTCCTCTGATCTAAAAAATGCTCCTTCCTAAAATGCACCCAACCCTAATCCCCGGGTTCAAATGTTACGCGTCTTCTTCCTTTGTTTGCTCTCGTTGCAATGAGCTTATTCTTCTCTTCAATTTGCACCATGACCTTCTCGTGCAGCGATTTCACCAGTTCAGCCTTTGTCTTATCATCCAACCTACCTCGTCCATTTACAGGCAAATGCAACAAATCCAAAGGTGTTAGTGGATTAAACCCATAAACAACTTCAAATGGCGAAAACAAAATAGTAGAGTGTACAACCCTATTATAAGCAAACTCAATAAAAGGTAAACACTCCTCCCAACTTTTCAACTTCTTATTGATTATCATACGAAGTAATTGAGTCATAGTTCTATTAACTACTTCAGTTTGCCCATCGGTTTATGGATGACAAGTAGTAGAAAAAAATAATTTAGTGCCTAGTTTATTCCACAAAACACGCCAAAAATGATTCAAAAACTTAACGTCTCGGTCTGACACTATGTTCCTAGGGACCCCATCCAGGCGTACTACCTCTCTAAAGAACAAATCTGCAATATTAGTGGCATCATCGATTTTGTGACATGGTATAAAGTGCACCATTTTACTAAACATATCCACAACAACAAATATAGAATCTCGACCCCTTTTTGTCCTAGGTAGACCCAACACAAAATCCATTGAATCATCCACCCAAGGTTCACTAGGTACGGGCAAAGGAGTATACAACCCATGAGGTAAAACTTTAGACTTAGCCTTTTTACAGGTTATGCATTTCCCAGAACCTCGTTCTACATCAATTCTCATTTTAGGCCAATAAAAATGTTCCATTATCATGTCTAAAGTCTTTTGTACCCCAAAATGACCCATTAGGCCCCCACCATATACTTCCCTTACCAACAATTCACGTATAGAACAATTTGGAATACATAGTTTAGTTTTCCTAAACAAATACCCTTCATGCTTATAAAATTTAATGATAGCCCCCTTAGTGCAGGTTTCATAAATGCCAGAGAAGTCAAGATCACTCATATACATGCTTTTAATGTGGTCAAAGCCAAGTAATCGTGCACTTAAAGAGTTTAGAAGCACATACCTTCGAGATAATGCATCTGCCACCACATTTTCTTTACCTTGCTTATACCGGATGATATAGGGAAATGACTCCATAAATTCCATCCACCTCATGTGCCTTTTGTCGGCTTACCTTGACCCCGCAAGTACTTTAAAGACTCGTGATCGTTGTGTATCACAAACTCCTTAGGCCACAAGTAGTGCTGCCAAGTCTCCAATGCCCGAACAAGCGAGTACAACTCCTTATCATATGTAAGATAGTTCAAAACAGCCTCATTCAGCTTTTCACTGAAATATGCTATAGGCCTACGATCATGTATCAACACTGCTCCAATACCTATTCCTGATGCATCACACTCAATCTCGAAGGTTTTGTCAAAGTTAGGTAATGCTAAAACAGGAGCCTTACTAAATATATCCTTGATAGTATTAAATACATGTTCTTGTGTATCACCCCATTGAAAACATACGCTCTTTTTAACAATTTTAGTGAGTGGTGTAGTGGTTGTGCTAAAATATTTTACAAACCTCCTATAAAAACTAGCCAACCCATGAAAACTCGTAACTTCAGTTATGCTCTTAGGTGTTGACCAATCTTTTATAGCTTCAATTTTCTTTTCATCCACTTCTACCCCATTAGCCCCAACCACAAATCCTAGAAAGACAACATTTTCCATGCAAAAGTTACACTTTTTAAAATTAGCATACAGTTGTTCTTTCCTTAGCACTACAAGCACACAACTTAAATGTTCCAAATGTTCATCAAGGGTCTTGCTATAGATTAAGAAGTCATCAAAATAAACTACAACAAATTTTCCTATAAAAGCATGCAAAACATGGTTCATCAATCGCATAAAAGTGCTTGGTGCATTAGTGATACCAAACGGCATAACTAACCACTCATACATTCCATATTTAGTTTTAAATGCCGTTTTCCATTCATCACCCTCCCGCATATGAATTTGATGGTACCCACGTTTAAGATCAATCTTACTAAAAATACAAGCACCATGCAACTCGTCTAACATATCATCTAGCCTAGGTATAGGGTGACAATACTTTACCGTGATATTGTTGATAGCCCTGTAGTCCACACACATTCTCCACGTTCCATCCTTCTTTGGTACCAAAAGGACAGGTACAACACATGGACTCATGCTCTCCCTCATATATCCTTTGCTCATCAACTCCTCCACTTGCTTTTGAAGCTCCTTTGTCTCCTCGAGATTGCATCCATAGGCTGGTCGGTTTGGGATGACAGCTCCAGGTATGAAGTTGATTTGGTGCTCGATGCCTCGAATTGGTGGTAGTCCACTTGGCATGTTCTCTGAAAACACTTCTTAAAAATCCTGCAACAAAGATTTAACCAAACTAGGGAAGGGTGTGTGAGATTACTCAAAGTTGAGGAGGAACTCCTTGTACACCAACAATAACATTTGTCTTTTATCAATCATAGCCCTTTTCAATTCACTCCCCTTTGCAAAGAAGTTTTCTTTCGACTTTTCTCTCCTCTCGACTGGCTCTTTTTTTCTCCTCTATTGTGGTATCTATCTCATTTCCCCCTTTCAACCACCTTGCTATTTTCTCTCTTACTCGTTAGCTCAGGGTTTTTTCTCTTCTCACGTGGCCTTTCTATCTCTTTTCCCCACTCTCGACCACCTCACCATTTTCTCTCCTTTTTGCAGACTCTCTTACTCTTCTCTCTTTCTCATTTCTTAATTTAGTTTGGTCCTCATAAACTTGTGCCGGTGTTAATGGCGCAAGAGTAATAGTTCATCCCTCCTTGATAAAGCTATATCAGTTCTTATACCCATCATGTGTAACGTTTCTATCATACTGCCATGGCCTACCCAACAGAATATGGCCAGTATGCATAGGCACCACATCACATACAACCTTGTCACTATAACTCTCAATCGAGAAATCAATCATCACTCGTTTATTCACCCTAACTTCTCCACTTTCATTCAACCATTGTAATTTATAAGGTCTAGGGTGCTTAAACAATATTAAACCCAATTTCTCAACTAAGCTTGTGCTAGCCACATTTGTGCAACTTGCACCGTCGATGATTAGACTACATACCTTATCGTGGACGTGACACCGAGTGTGGAATATGTTTTCCTGCTGTTGCTTAGTATCTTTCGCCTTGACTTGAGTGTTAAAAGCCCTCATTGTGACCAACAGCTCACCAACAGCAAATTTCACTTTTCCCTCTTCATCAACCTCCTCCAACGTTGACATGTCATCATATTCTCCTTCACTCTCACTCACCACCTCTCCGTCATCCCGTAGAATCATTACCGTTTTGTTAGGACATTGAGAAGTGATGTGCCCTGTTCATAAACACCGAAAATATTTTATTTCCATACTCCTTGGTTGCTGTGACTCCATTTTCGGTACGATCTTACAAGCACTTTCTTCCTTTTCCCTTAGCATTTCAATCCTTCCCTTAGCTATTGCTTCATTCACCTTATTACCTTCTGACCTCGACTTCCAATTTGAGTTAGGAGACGAAGTGTTCACCAATTGCCTTGTAGTTCCCTTCCTCTTCAACTATCTTTTCACCTTCATGGTTACATGCAACAGACCACATTAGCAATCTCCTTATTCAACCCATTCAAGTACCTAGCCATAGTAGCTTCTCGATCTTCCTCTACATTTGCCCTAATCATCAAAATCTCCATCTCCTTATGATAATCTTCTACACTCTTCGACCTCTGATACAAACTCTGTAATTTTTTATGGAGTTCCATATTGTAATGACTAGGTACAAACAGTTTTCTCATCACCGCCTTCAATTCATCCCAAGTATTTATAGGCCTCTCCCGATTTTGACTCCGCGAAGTAACCACTTGATCCCATCAAGTGACGGTGTAGCAGTGAATTCTATCACCACAATCTTTACCTTCTTATCCTCCGAATAGCTATGACAATCAAAAATCAACTCCACCTTCTTCTCCCATTCTAGATATGCCTCGGGATCACTTCTACCCTTAAATTGTGGAATTACATTATCCAAATTACCATCAACGTCACCTCCATGATTATTTCTACCACGTCGTTCAAACTTATCTCCTCTATGCCTCATTCGCTCCATCTCATCCCTTTCATACTCATCTTTACCCCCATTCACTACCAATCTCATGTTCATACATCCTAGGAACTCGCCTACCCGTCCTCCTATCATAAGGTACACCCGCCAGTTGTTCTCTACTAAGATTTACCATCGATATATTTAATTGCTCCATCCTTACTCCGATATCCATCAACAACCATTCAAACATATCCATCCTATCATCCTGAAAATTGGTCTGATTACCGTTCTTGCTGGAATTTAAGCCTTCTATGTCTGACATTTTCTCAATTTCTGCCTCACCAAGTTCACTCGAAATCACTCAATTGGCTCTTATCCTTTAATAATCTTATCCTCTGTCTTTTACATCTCACTGCTTTCACCAAGTGCTCCCAAAGACAACGATGAACTCACCATATCAAATTTGTGACTTCAAAAGCTGAAGATGTGGATGACTATGATTGTGACTCAAGAGGAGTATAGAAATTTTAGAATGACAATGGAAAGGACACAAGAGAGTTCAACTATAATTTTGATTCAAAATGGATGACAAGAACAAATTGATGATCCGAAGTTCGTAGAATGTTGGTAGTAAATCAATCAAACAAAACTCAATTTTTTTTTGTTTGTGCCGTAGGATGAACAATTCCGTACGTGAACAGTTTTTTTAACAGATAAATATTAACTTTTTTTAACACAAAATTATACTACTAACAAAGAAATTATGGATCTAGGAACTAGAAATGAAGAACGACTCAAGAACACGAAGGCACTAAGGAATGAACAGTGTTAAATGCTCTACAAAGAAAATAAAGGATATAACATGATGTAATTGGAGCCAAAGCTTTCATACCAGCTGATGCGAACCCCATAGCAATGGTGACTACGAAACCCACAACTATATTGATGTGGAATCAAAGAACGTCAATTAAACCCGATTTTGAATTTGAACCCAACGAAGTGAACCAAAAATCCAACGATAACAATGATGCGCTGAACCCCTTGATTAATTAGATAAAAACGTGCATAATCTCATAAATAATGTAGGATATTGACTAAACATAGAAGTCTATCAATTATGAAAAATTCGCGAAAAATGGCAACTTTTGCCAAATTTTATGCATATGCGGTCGCATAGGCCAAACCTTCAGACCCCTTTTGGTTTCGGTTAATATGCATGTGACCACATGCATGGTTTCACTATGCGGTCGATAGTGAAACATTTGGCATCCGTCTTTAGCTGATTGAA
This sequence comes from Fraxinus quadrangulata, assembly GCA_903798255.1. Lineage (NCBI taxonomy): Eukaryota > Viridiplantae > Streptophyta > Magnoliopsida > Lamiales > Oleaceae > Fraxinus > Fraxinus quadrangulata. Next base: position 57,713 of record CAIGRB010043119.1, read on the forward strand.
TCAAGTTCATCCATTCGATTCCGACCTCAACCCCATCATGGAACTTGCTCAATTCTTCGTCACGATCGCCATATCGTCAACGGTAGCTTGAACAAGCAATGCCATTGCTTCTTTAANCTAGCCCGATGCCGGCCTCGACCCCAACATGGAACCTGCTCCAATTTTCGTCACGATCGCCATATCGTCAACCGTAGAGTGAACAAGCAATGCCATTGCTTCTTTAACTCATTGTGCCCTCGATTGAGTCATCGATCCTTCTTCAACTATCAATGGATCTTTCCCCGGACTTGTCATTATTTCAACAGTACCTTGGATCATATCAACATGTCTTCTTTACTTTGAGCATAATCTGTTGATTCTGATTGAGAAGAATCATCATCATCATCATCATTTCATTTTAATTTCTTTGAAGAGACCTTAGCCAATTAACCAAATTTTTTTCGAAATAATCTGTAATTCTTCCAGAGTTTTGCATTGATTGAACATGGCCATAAGTTTTGATTTTTAGATAAAAAAAATTTAGTATGTTTGTCAAATTCTTTATTTGATAGTTTTGGAACACCAGTATTTCTTTGTTCTAAAATCTATGAGTTTACAGCCTTAGAACAACAATTTATCTCATGGAATTTTGACCACTATTTAACGTTGAGTCTTCTAAATACTCTTTTGACATTGAATTCAGAGATTGTATTTTGAACAACTTGATAGTCTCAACAGAAAATCCACGAGACTTTAAGGTTGTGAGCAAATTGAAATAAAACTAAACATTGTCAAGCAAGAAGCCAGTTACCTTGAAGCATGTTGAATATCGTTAGTCAGCATGTGAAGTCAAGAGAGAGCATAGGGTCGTCCTGTTGTAGGCTGGGTTGGATTTAGTCTATTCCAAAAATACTGTCTCTATAGTGGTATGTCATTGTAATTTCATTTAATTCAAATTATATCTTTAATTTCTAACTGCTTCAGGAGATGTGACAGTTCTATAAATAGAACTGAAAATTTTTCAAACTATTTTCAAGATGAAGAAGAAATAGACCAAGATAATGCATCTACATCAATAGATTTATTCAATTCTCATGAACTTCAAATTACAAAAATTGAACAAAAATTACATAACTGGATTATTCCAAATGTAGACAAGAGTTTTATCTATGAAATATGAAAGTTTGATTTTACTCAATATTATATTATTAAAACATTTGAGCAAACTATTGCTATCAAAAATCAATCATCTCAAATAAATTTATTTTCAAAAGATGCTTTTCAAACCCATAGAAGAAAATTTAAATATCTTCATGTAGGATTTATTCAAATTGATGTTAAACTATTGTTTAGACTTGGTTTAGATATTCTCATTCTCTTAACTCTCAGAGAAAAGACTTCTCAAATTTGAACATTCATTACTTTATGTTTTAGAATCAAATTTAGAAAATGGTCCTATTTTTTCAAATTGTTATCCAAAATTTACAATCAGCCTCAATGGTGGAGTTATTCTTAATGCTTTACAAAGAACTTTGATATTGATGATCGTTCAAAATCATTTGCTTTAATAAATAGAATACATTATAAACTTATGAACACTCAACTCAATATTCGAGCTCTTCGTTCATCTCCAGGAGATGAAAACCTTCTTGTGGAGGTTAACCCTCTTCATTCAAATACCATGATTCTTAAAAGGATACCATGAAAATTTCAATCTAGAGGATTAGAATAGAATTTTGAGAATGCTCAAAACCCCATTCCTACTCATGTTCGTAATATTCCAAATCAAATTATTTCATTTCCTGATGGATATGTCAAGATGATTTTTGAAGGATCTACATCGAAAGGTCTTCAAATATCGTATTCTTCCAGATCCGAACATAGATCTAAAGCCCTTTACAAACTTCAAGGTTTTCAACTTCATCTGAAAAACTCAAAGGAGTCAATTTCAATCCTAATATTCCAAAGACTCGATATACATTTGACAAAGATGATAATTCAGAGCATCATGGATCTCTAACTTTCTCTAATATGTTACCTAATCAATGTGAAAGATTGGATAGTCAGTGTAATGTTATTTCTTCTACCATAGATAGAAGAAATGAGTTCAAAATTGACTAAATTCCTGTTATCAAAGCTTTTTTTCATACACTCAAAAAGATGTTTTCAAAAGATGAAATTAAATCTTTGTGGAAAGACTTTTATGTTTTTTCTGAAAATTTAAGTTTTTATGAATGGGCTCATTTTAAAGTATTTTGTAAAAATATTTCAAAACCTAAATATGTTCAAAACACTCATGTTAATAATAAACATGAAAAACTCCTTCAAGGTAAACTTTTTAATCTGAACATCCTCCGATGCAAGAAATAGGTGTTTCTCACGAAAACACTGAAATCATTGCATCCCCTCTCAAGAAAATTCCTATCTCTGCTAAAAGTCTAAATGATTCTATTCCTACAGCAAAAGACATAAAAAAAAAAAAAAAAATTCATTCTCAGAACAATTATATGAATATTGTTTTTCAACATCTCTGTACTCAATTAAATAGAATTGAAGCCAATTCTAAATTTGAAGCATCTTCATCTAATGATAAGAAGAAATTTTCAGATACTATTTTCAAACGTATTGATCCAAAAATTACTCCTTAATTAATATCTTCTGATTCAAAAGTTTAACAAGAACTTGCTTTCCAAATTTCTTAACTAGGATCTTCTAAAAATATCAATACTATTGATACTTTTAAAGATCTTGACCTTCTCAAATTAATTAATTGAAATGTCAAAATTCAAAATTTCCAAATTACTATTCTTGTCTTTTTTATCATGATATGTTATAAGAGGAAACCTCAACTTTCCTATACAGGTGATGAAATCATCGAGGGGAATCTTGATGGATTGACAGAATATCAAATTATTCAAATACTCGAAGATATGGTTGTATGTCATGCAGTATATATATGTAGAGAAATTGATGCTCATATCGCCTTGTGTAATATAATTTGTGGTTTCACCGGACAACTTAAACACTAGTGGCAAAATTATCTTACAGATAATGATTGTAGGAAGATTGAGTATGTTGTTAATACCCAAAATCAAAATGATAGTTTCAATACTCTTGAATATTCAATACTCAAGCATTTTATTGGTACTCATGTACTTCTTCAAGATAGAATAGCTGAAATTCTTTTAAATTTAAATTGTCTAAAATTTCATGATTTTTGTTGATATTATGCATATGTTCCTTGCTGGAGTTCTTATCCGAGAAAATTGTAGTAAATCTTTTTGGAAAGAAAGTTCATTTCTAGAATTCTAAAACTCTTTACTGAAAGAGTTAGGAATTTAATCAAACTCTAGCATAAAGATACTATTCCTTATGATATCTTTATTTATGGTGAGATTATTAATTTTGTCCATAAGAAATGATTAGCACTCTATAATGATCTCAAACTTAAAGTAAAATTGAAATCATAAAGATCTGAAAGTCATAAAGAACTTGAATCCTTTTGTGAACAATATGGTTTTGAGAAAATCATTCCTGCATCTTCAAGAATGAAAAAAAAAAAAAAATTCTTTCACTTTTGAGAAAAAGTTCTTTTCAAAAACAACGATTTTTCCAAAAACAATAATCTTTTCAAAATCATCCTTCTAAATATTCAAAACCCAGATATTCAAAAGGAAAATCTTTTAGAAAATGAACTCCTAAAACTTCAATAGTTACCTGTTGGAAATGTAATCAAATATGTCGTTATTCAAACCAATGTCTTATAAAGGGAAATATTAATAACCTTCAAATTGATGAAGATATTAAACTTGAACTCATAAATCTACTCAATTCTAATTCAGAAGCAGAATCTAATTCTGAACTCGAACTTGTTTATCAACATCAAGAAAACTCTGACGCTGATATAAGCTTAGAATCCTCAGATTCCAATACTAGTCAATGTAAAGATGTTTGTGATTGTAAAACATAAATATTCTTACTAAGGAAGAAGAACTTATTTAAAAAATAATTGAGAAAAATTGAAGATCCTCAATTAAAGAAAATATTCTCTTTTCTTACAAACTCGTCTACATCTCTAGTTAATATGAAAACATATTAAAATGGTTTAATACTGAAAGTTTATTTTCTTCAAAATTTTGCTTGATTTTATTTTCAAGTTCTATTTTCTCCTACTACCCTGTCCCCTGGACCATTTTGATATCATACAAATGTGTGTGTGTATGTGTATGTGTATGTGTATGAGACATGGCCAGTGGCAGAACCAGCACCCGATGAGCTGGCGCAACAGCATGTGCTCGCTTCGTCAAAATTTACAAGTGCGAGCGTCGGTGCTCAATTAAAGTCAAACACAGTAAAGTTACAGGGGAAGAAGGTGTATTCTTGGCCATTTTTTTGTTTTTAGATTCTGGGCCTTCTCTTTATTAGGCTTTTTTTTTTCTTTCCTAAACAATGATCCATTAAGAATTGCAAAGGAAACAAGCCCATAGATTTTTTTCATTTCATACGACATTTCATCTCACAACAAACCCTATCCTCTAGGTTCTACCTCTCGGCTGCTAGCTCCCGTTCTCCGACTCACGTCGTCATGCAGCATGCTAGCACCGCCCAGCTTCACGGTTGCTCTTTTGTAGACAATAACTGTAAATATTCCTTTACTTCAAGATTAACAATTGATTTTATTGATACTGTTACCAAAATTGTTATAATACCTCTTTCCTTTTTTTATGGTAAGCTTCTTTTTTCTATTTTTTTCCATTTTTTTGACGATGTACTTGTAATTTTGTATTTATGGCATCCATATTTGGATGTCGGCAAATGGATTTATTTATTTTATCAATTTTTGGAAAATAGTTGAAATATTTAGGCTTTTTATTAGTCTTGTGACGTACCCAAAAAAAAAATGGTTTCTAGGTCTTTACTAACGATGCGGTTCATTTGGTTATTTTCTGCATTTTTACTTCACATGTATATTACTTGATGCATAAATACACATATTGATAGAATTGCACTAACACACAGTTTGGGTATGCATAATTTTGTTGATTTTCTATATAATTTATACATCTCTTGATGCATAGATAATTTTCCGTTTTATGAGTTATAATTTATTATAAGTTATGAAATTTTTTGAGTTTTGACTGTGAGTTATGATGTGAAAATTGGGAATTTTGTGAATTTGAGAATATGTGATATACATGGATTGTGATATATGAATTTGTGATAAGTGAAAATGATAAATTTAAGATTCAGTGTATTTACATATAGATTGAAGAATTGTTAATATTATTTAATTAAATATTAATAAACGATATCGCTATTACGATCGTTGACTGTCGATGGTCAATGATTAATGAACGCCTTAGCTAACCTCAAATTCTGGATCTGCCACTGACCATGACTGTTGGTTAAACTCATCCAAGTCTCGCATCTCTGCCATGTAGCCATAGAGTTGACGTTGTCCACCAGGATAGAAAGGAATCCTATCCACTCCCAAGCCCTTCCTATCTCTACCATTATCTTCAAAATGTTTGCTTAACCGCTCGGCCTTTGCAAACCCCACCATTGAAGCCTCAAAAATCAAAATACTTATGCCCCGATGCCCCTGTGGACCATATGAATGTCGAGCCTTCTCAACAGGATATGAACTGAAATAGTTGAGAAGCTCTTGATTTCCCATGCCAATCCACTGTTTATTGCAGTTCATAATATAACAAGTTTTAGTGTAAATAATTCCATAAATCATATATATACAGGCAACATCATAATAACATTAACATGTCATCAACCTCATCCTTATCATTTTTTCATTCTTGGTATTCCTGATGATCACCATAGGTGGCCACACTATCTATTTATCAGCTATTTCTTCTAGCCCTTTCCATTTCCCAATAGTTACACCAGGTGGAACAATGGATGTGCCCCTTGTAATTTTTATGCCAAAGGTCCAATTAACTTTGGACATAAACACTTTTATTATTTAATTGAATTAATGTTCTAATAAATTAAATAATAGAATTCGTAGATTCAAATTTTGGTAATTTGTTCATCACAAGGAGTTGTGATTATGAGAAACAAATTACATATGATTGAATCTTAAATTATCCGTGGTCGTATATAATAACAATATACGAATATCATTATTACGAATAGACCATCATGTGTGGCTTTTCTTACTTGTGAAGTAAGTAGCCTATCTCACAAGCTAAAGTGTGCGACATTAAAATGAATGCGTGGATATTTTATTATAGAACAAAATATTGAAGATCCGTTGGAGAGATTCCATATAGATAACTATCTGAGTGTCAATGGTTAATCTTTAACGTTCAGTGATGAAATTGGTCATTTGAATAGAGGTCTACATAGTGCCTTATATGAGGACAGTCATACTTTGGTGATGTTCTATGTTGCTCTGCCAAGTGTCATTAATACGACATCGTTTGGTATGTCAAGAATCATATAAAGGTTGTGAATGATCAATGGAGGATTCGTTACTCTAGGATAGTAAGATATTAGATCTACATTTCATTTATTTAAGTTAATAACGAAATCCTTGCCTAAGGTGTATTCATTAGTCGGAAAAGAGTTTTCGACTTATATTGACTTAATAGTAAAATGAAAGACATGATCGATAATTGAGATTGACACATATCCGTATTGCGTAATTGATTGGATCATATTGACGAAAAAATTATAGTTTCACAGTAAACAAATAAGTTTGATTTTGTCATACCATGTAATGTGACCCGGGAAAAGGCATCAAGCGGATGAAGGTTCGAAGTTCATTGAAAAGAGGCCAAAAATCTCAACTATGCGACCGTATGGTTGAGTTATGCATACGGTCGCATGCAAGCATCCAAATACACTATGCGGTTGCATAGACCAAATCGGCGAGAACTTTCATGTTTTCACTAGGTTCCTAGTTTGACTAAAATACAATATTTTTAATATTTTTTGTGATCTCTTTGAATTAGTCACGAAATTATCTAGCTAAATTAGTGTTTAGTATAAATAGCTTTTATTTTTGAGATAATTCAATTATTTGAGAGATTTATTCCTCGCTTAAAGTTCTAAGTTGAACTTATCAAAAGGTGGCGTTCCTACTTCACGGTTCTTATTTCGGGTAATCAACGGGTCAGATTTCTTATGTGTAATCTCTATTCTTAGTACAGGTCAAACAACGGGTTGGGCTGAACTTCGCGCGACGTGATTTCTAGCTTTCTTGGGTTCGTTCCATCTTGTTCGTGGGTTCCCAATATCGATTCTTGGTTGGATTCGCATCACCACATAATATTTTTCGTCACATGTATTGTCCTGATACATTACTAAATGTCAATTTGGGAGACAGATGTGAATTGATGATAATTTAAAAATAGATATTTTAATTTATCGATTTTGATTATATCAAAATAATAATTCACGACGTTAGGCATCGTGATTGGGAACTAATCGATCACACACAAAAGGAGAACTAGAAGAATGAGATTTCAATTAATTAATAAGTGGTGTAAAATTAATTAATTAGGTTTCTTGTTAATATGCCCGAATTAATTAATTGGATTAATTAATTGAATTAATTAAATATTTGATCACGTTAAATTTAAAAGACAAGCCAAGCCCACTGGACTTATGTTAATAAGTCAATAGGGTTTCAGAAAAGAATAGAACGCAATTCATTATCTTGCTAGCAAAAGAAAAGAAAAATCATAATTCTCTCATTCTGCATAATTGGACAGCTGTGGATTGCAAATCGTGATTATTCGTGTACCAAGATCAGTAAAGGACAAAAGGTATAATTTCTAGAGAAGAGTTCATAAACCAGGTATTAACTATCACTAAATCAATTTTCAGGCCTTAAGTTTGAAAATTGCAAAAATTAAGTATTTGTTAATTAATAAATATATTTTATTAATTAAATATATCAAAATCACAATTATACAATTCATGGTCATAAATACATCTTTATGAGTCACAAATTATTTATTGGTTACATTTTATCAAATTAATTGATCACAAATTATTTCGAGGTCACAAATTAAAAATTTTATACGTCACAGTTTATTTTATTGGTCACATATCAAAAAAATTGTAGTTCACATTTTATCGATCGGTCATAAATTTTCAAGTAGAACCAAATAGTTGGTCACATACACCGAAGCACCTCATCCCAATCTGATCCACCACCCATACTTGGTCACAGATGACCAAATAATTAGTCACATGCACCAAATAGTGGTCACATACCATCGTTACCAACACTACCGCCACTGCCACTACAGCAGCTTGCGACCATCCTCACCCGGCCACCACCGCCACCACCACACCACTACCACCACCACAACAACACCACCATCGCCACCGCTGGAAACGCCATTTTGCAACCCAGAAACAACCACACCACTAAACAACCACTACCACCCACCACCACTGGAAACAACAATTTGCAAACTGAAAAGTAAACCACCCACCTCCATCATTTGTTACCACTACCATCTCACCGCTACCACCACATTGACACAACATAGCACCAACACCATAGTCGTAAGATCCAGAAACTTCCCCAAAACATAGAAACCGCCACTGCCAGACCTACCACCACTGCCAAAAACCACCCCAAAATCCCAACACTACCAAAACGTAAAAATAATCACCACCACCACCACTCCAACAACCAAAAAAACCCAACTAAAAACACCAATGCCACCACCGCTAATAGTTGCTCTGCCGCAATCTAATCGCCGCGACAGTGGGGTTGTGCAGAGTTGTCATCGTTGCTGCGTGCGACTTATCTACACAGTGAATTTGTACAACTGTGCTCACAGAGGAGCGTCGTTGTGCCGCTCTTCGGGCGGCAATGGCGGCTTGAGGGAGAGGGTAGAGATAGACGGGAGATGAAGATAGTGAAAGAGAGAAATACACATCGTCGGTGCTCTATCGTGGCGGTGGTCCGAGGTTGGGCTGCTGGGGCTCACATTTGTTAGATCTAGTGGCATGGCCTTCTTTTCGACAGGCTTCGGAGAGAGAAAGAGCAGAGGGGGTAGTAAGAGAAAATGGGATTGAAAATGAATTAGGGTTTATTTGAAATATTAGTATTATAATATTATTAAAATTAACAAAATATCAAATTAATACCTGATNGAGAGAGAGAGAGCGAGAGAGAGAGAGAGAGAGAGTGTGTGTGTGTGTGTAATGAGAGAATAGAGATTGATGAATTAGGGTTTATTTGAAATATTAGTATTATAATATTATTAAAATTAACAAAATATCAAATTAATACCTGATTTTTGATTAAATAAACTTCTACTTGAATTTTGAATTTTGAAGTTTAAGTACCGATTTTATGTAATTTCCACTAATTTCTATTACAGTTTCTTTCTAAGCACAAAGAAGATTTTTTGTGGGAATTGAAATTTATTTTATTTTTCACTGTACATGTTAAGTAAATTCACAACACCCATTCTCTTCAACTCCTCATCCATAAGGTCAACAAGTTCTCTATGAGCTTCACTCTTTTGGATCCTTTAGTTCTCGCGTGAGTAACAAGGGGATGCAGGCCACGATACCAATCTATAGCCCCATGACCTTCTTTGCAAATTGGTCAATGCCATTGTCTTTCTGGATCATTGTATCTGCTCACCAGTCATAGCATCAAGACAATCAAAAAGTTCCTTAAACCATCTATTCTTACATGCCTCATGGCTCTTTTGGCTTTCATCTAAATCGAAATCATCAGTGTCATCATCGACAGCTCGCCTTCCTTCTCCTCCTTGTCCCCATCATCATCATCAACATCAGTAGCTAGAACATCCCTAGGACTAAGTCTTTTTTCCATCTTCTGAAGATTGATTAGAAGAAGTACTGGTCGACCAATCCCACCTATTCCTTAGAGGATGGAGAATTTCGGCAGGTGTTAACGTCGGAGTTAGTTTCAGGACATCGGTTAGATGATTGCGGTTTAACATTTCCTCTGCCCATAGGTCTTCTAGAATCAGAAGGAAATACAGACCAGGTCCGGCCAGAGCCCCTTCCTGATCCACCAGAAGTTTGCATTCCCAACTTTTGCACAGTATCTGGATGAACCCATGCCTTGGGATGAGGATTGGAATTTTGAGGTCCCCATTATTTCTTAACTCTACTTCTAGTCTTCATTTTTTATTCATTTCCATGCACCTCCCACCTATCATCTTGTGTAGAAGTAAAACCTAAATTCAAATCTGACATGCCTGATTTAATTGTTCAAAACCCCTTTTCCCTTAGACGATGGGCTAGAAGGACCATTACTGGAAGGATTCCAAATTCATCTTCATAAAAAGTCACTGAACTGATCAAATCACATAGCGAACAAGATATAGGTGTAGATGGTATGCCCTAAATCCAATCAACTTTGGAACATAAACACTTTTAATATATATTATTGATGTGTATTTATGGAAATATCTATTTTTTAATTAAATTAATATTCTAATAAATTAAATAATAGAATCCGTAGATTCAAGTCTTATGATTTGGTAATCATAAGGAGTTGTGATTGTGAGATACAAATTACATATGACTGAATCTTAAATCGTCTGTGGTCATACATAATAACAAGATACATATATCGTTATTATGGATAGACCATCACGGGTGACATTTCTTACTTGAAAAGTAAGTAGCTGATCTCACAAGTTAAAGTGTGGAGACACTTAAATGAACACGTGGATATTTTGTTATAGAGCAAAATATTGGAGACCCACTGGGAGATTCCACATGGATAACTATCTGAGTGTTAGTGGTTAATCTCTAACGTTCGGTAGTGNAAGTAGCTGATCTCACAAGTTAAAGTGTGGAGACACTTGAATGAACACGTAGATGTTTTGTTATAGAACAAAACATTGGAGACCCGCTGAGAGATTCCACATAGATAACTATCTGAATGTCAGTGGTTAATCTCTAACGTTCAGTAGTGGAATTGATCATTTGCCTTAAGGTCATCATAATGCCTTATATGAGGACGGTCATACTTTAGTGATGTTGGAGGTTGCTCTGCCAATGGTCTACGTCATCGTTCGAGTATGTTAAGAATCATATGAAGGTTGTGAATGATCAATAAATGATTCATCACTCTTAGATAGTAAGAGATTATAATCCATATTTTATCCAATTAAGTTGATAATGAAATTATTGGCCAAGATGAACTCATAAGTCAAAAAGTAGTTTTCGACTTACATTGACTTAACAGTGGGATAAAAAAAAAGATCGATAAATGAGATTGACACATATCCATATCTCGTAATTGAACGGATCATATTGACGAAAATATTATAGTTTCACGATAAACGAACAAGTTTAGTCTTGTCATACCATGTGACATTTTTCATCACATGTATTGCCCGACACATTGTTAGTTGTCAATTTGGGACGACGAATGTTAATTAGTGATAAATTAAAAGGGTATTTTAATTTATCGATTTTGATTATATCAAAATAATAATTCACGTCGTTAGGTATCGTGATTGAGAACCTAATGGGTCACACACAAAAGAGAACTAGAAGAATGAGATTCACCAATTAGTTAATTAGCAAGTGTTGGATAATTAATTAATTTGGTTGCTCATTAATAGGCCCGAATTAATTAATTGGATTATTTAATTCATGGACAAGATAAATTAATTTGATTAATTAAATATTAGACCGGATAAATTTTAAGAGACTAGTCAAGCCCTTTTGGGCTTATATTAATAGGCTGCTAGGGTTTGAAAACGGTATGGAATAATTCATTATTCTTGCTAGCACAAGAAAAGAAAACCCTAGTCGTCATTTATGTTCTCTGTGTGGATCACGTTTAGAGGCTGGATAATTGGAGAACTTGGATTGCAAATCGTAATCATTCGAGTTCGAGAATCAACAAAAGAGTTTACAGAATTTATCAAAGGTATTATTCTAAACACAGTTTCTATTTAAACACAAAGTAGATCCGTAGTGAGAATAAAAAAATAATTTATTTCTCGATGTGCGTGATTAAGTAAATTCTCTACAGTGGTATCAGAGCTTATTTTGTGTGTGTTAGAATTTGTGTATTTGAACAATCAAGAGTTGATTGTTAATTTCTTGTTTCTAGCAAATTTTAAAAAAAGAGGGGATATCGAAAGGTTTTGCCGGCACCAACAATCGCCGGTGGCAGATGCAATAGGGAAAAACAGCGTCCGCTGCTTCACCGTACACGGCAACAGACACCGTTACTAGCAGCAGCGCCGGCTACTACGCTACAGCGCACGGGCTATTGCTTCTACAGCATCGTGTGCTGCGTACTCAGCAGTGTCGTCGCTTTTTGACAGCGACAGCACTCGCCAGTTTGACGCCCTGTGTGGCATCGGGGTTTAGCCGGTGCCACCCCATTTTTTTAGGGTTTCAGTCGAATCAGGTGAGAGGTGGAGGCGAGGGCCTCTGATGCAATTTCTAAAATTGCAGGCCCCCGGGAGTTTGCAATTTTTAAAATGAAGGACCTGTCATGCTATTATGTTAATTGAAGGGCGTGTTTATAATTTTAATCAGGGGTCATATTGCAAATTTGAAATGATTTTGAATTTAAATATTAAAATTGTTTTAAATTTGATTTTCAAATGCGTTTTGACTCATATTGTCAATTTTGACCCGTTTAAAATTTTACTTAAAATTGACGACTTTTTATATTTTCGTTAAAATTTAATTTTAACTTAAATATTAAACTTTGACCCTAAATTGAATTTTATTTTATTTAGGAGTTTTATCCTAAATTAAAATGTTAATTCAATTAAATTAGAGTTTGACTCTAATCTTATATTTAATTAAAATTTGATTTTAATTAAATTATCCNNNNGCTATTATGTTAATTGAAGGGCGTGTTTATAATTTTAATCAGGGGTCATATTGCAAATTTGAAATGATTTTGAATTTAAATATTAAAATTGTTTTAAATTTGATTTTCAAATGCGTTTTGACTCATATTGTCAATTTTGACCCGTTTAAAATTTTACTTAAAATTGACGACTTTTTATATTTTCGTTAAAATTTAATTTTAACTTAAATATTAAACTTTGACCCTAAATTGAGTTTTATTTTATTTAGGAGTTTTATCCTAAATTAAAATGTTAATTCAATTAAATTAGATTTGGACTCTAATCTAATATTTAATTAAAATTTGATTTTAATTAAATTATCCATTGTAATATATTCTTGAAATTAGAGTTGGACTCTATTTTGATATTTAATTAAAATTTGATTTAATTAAATAAGTTCTCCCTAATATCTTGAAATTAGACTTTGACTCTTATTTTTGTATTTAATTAAATTTTGATTTTAATGAAATTGTCTCGCTTGAAACTTTAAAATTAGAGTTGAACTCTAATTTTGTATTTAATTAAAATTTGATTTTAATTAAATAGTCTCGCCCTATAATTGTATAATTAGAGCTGTACTCTAATTTGATATTTGATTTTAATTAAATAAACATGCTAATTAAATTAATTGATTAATTTGGTTAATTAGTTGTTCCGATCTATTTGTCTAAATTAGTTTAGATGACATTAATTGCTAGAAACTTGAAACGTGTTTGCGTATGATATTAGATATTATATATGAGAGTATTTATGTGATGAATGTTTTATTATTAGATGATTATGGACTCGACCATGTGGATATGTTGAATGGTTAATTTTAATCTTGTTGTTTTATGGGCTTGTGAGCTCCTAATTTATTTTGGACTTACAAGTCCGTTATTGTTGTTATTTTTTTGGGCATACACGTCCAATGTTATTCAGGCATGCGTGCCAACTGATATAGGATACAATTTGTGGCTTGACTGCTTGAAGTTGCAAGAGGAGGAGAAAACTAAGGAGATGGTGCATTGATACTAATTCAATACAATACCCCATAGAAATTGACCAACTAGTCTTTCGTATGGCTTGGAAAGACTAGATAGAATTAGTCCATAATCATTCACCCTTATATGTATATTTATTTGTATGTTTGATTCTTAATGAGATATGTACATTTATACATGATTGAATTGATGAGACATTTGCATGACAAACCCCTCACTAAAATATTAGGTTAGAATTATTGTTTGGCTTCCATCATTATAGTGAAAAATGAGAATCCCAAATCGATCTTAGCTTATTTAGAACACTAAAGGCTGGTTTATTAGGGATATGTTTGACACAATGAAATATTAGACATTTCTGAATGATGGGTTTGACTTAATTAATATTCATCTTTTGTTGAGTATACTCAATGAGATAAATTTTAGAGGCATGTTAAGCTAACACATAAGATGTGTGAAGACAAGGTGTTGTCACCTTAATGATTTTGGAGTTGTATGGAGATATAATTAATAATAGTATCTATCCAAATGTTTTATTAAGGCTTGTTGAGTGCACTCAATGTTTTAATATAACAAATGGGATCCCAGCTCACTGGGAGTCAAATATGGATTCCATAAATTTATGTGAGAGGGTCATAAATCTGAGTTAAACATTGAGAACGAAACTAATTTATTCTTTTACTTTTCATCGTCTACATTTATTGAATTATGAGTAACCATATGTATTTGAGAGACATATTAAATACCTACAGCTAAACCAAATTTTCTTGATTGGCAACGCAATCTGGTTCGAACATGAGAAAAATTGGTTATATCCTTGAATAGCCCTCTCCAGAGACACCTGCTGATGACTCGACAAAGGAAGAGGTGGCTGCTATAATGAACACAGAGATGACGATAGTAATGCAACATGTGTGATGTTTACGACTATATCACATGAGTTACTAAAGCAACATAAGAGTATAGATGCTAACACATGATTTTCCATCTCAAAGAGTTGAATGATGAACAATCGCATGTGGAAAGATATGAGATTTTCTAACAACTATACCCGTGCATAATGGTAGAAGAATCTTCAACCAGTGCTTGTGTGCTAAAGATGTTGACTACTTTGAGAAGTCTCAATTGAGTTCAGTCATGAACAATGAACTGAGTATAGACTTGGTTCTGCAATCTCTGTCGGAGTGTTATTCATAACTAATTATGAATTTAACATAAATAAATTCGAATGTACACTTATTGAGTTGTTGAACTTACTTAAGACTGTTAAGCCCAATATCTATGTTTGTAGTGGGCAAATCTTAGTAATAAATTCCTCTAGGGAAATATAAAGGATGTTTTAGGAAAGCAATCAAGATGGCTAAGACAGTCAAAACGAATAAAGACAATACCAAATCTAATGACCCTTATTATCATTTTGGAACGATTGGTCATTGGAAAAGAAACGGCACGGCTTATATCTACTTCATTAGTTTTATGGGTATTAGATACTAGATATGGATCTCATATTTGTATGCAGAACCTAAATAAAAGTAGATCACTACATAATGGAAAAGTTGACCGACACGTTGAAATGAGCAAAAGTTGCTGCATTGCCTGCAGGAACTACTTATTGCCTTTGCCTTTATGCTTAATATTAGAATTAGAGAAATGTTATTTTGTTCTCACCATTACCAAGAGTATTAAATAAATTTCATGTTTGGACATGAATTATTTTAATAATAAGGACAACTGTTGTTCCTTTTTATCTTGATAAGATATTAATGATGATTGTAGATTACAAAATGACATTTATATTCTAAATATTGAGTATTCTATAATGAGTATAGAAATTGAAAGGCATAAAAATGATAATCTGAATAGCACCTATATCTGGAATTGCAAATTTGGTCACATAAATGAGAATGCAATTCCAAACTTACATGGAGATGTATATTTGGGTCAAATAATTTTGAATCATTTGACAAATGCGAAACATGCTTGTTAGGCACATGACCAAATTCCCTTTTACTCGAAACGGTGAAAGATCTGCACAATTACTAGGTCTAATACATAGTGATGTATGTGGACCTATATCAATTAATGTCAGGTGAAATTTCTCTTATCTCATCACATTTACTGATGACTATTTCAGATGTGATCATGTATATTTGATGAAATTCAAACATGAAATTTTTGAAATGTTCAAAGGATTCAAGCTAGAAATAGAGAAATAAATAAGTAATATATATTCTTACATTAAGACTTGACCGAGGTAAAGAATATCTAAAATAGAGAATTTTAGATTATCTAAAAGAGAATGAGATTATCTCACAGTAGAGTCCTCAACATACATTGCAATTTAATGGTGTATCTAAAATGAGGAATCGTACACTATTAGATATAGTACAAGTCATGCAAACATTTCAAAATCGTTTTGAGATAATGCACTTATTGCCACGTGCTACGCACTAAATCGTGTCACATCTAAATTGGTTGACAAAACTCCATACGAGTGATGGAAATGTGGAATACCCAAGTTATCTCATATGAAAGTTTGGGTTGTGACACTTATGTGAAGCGCACTGAATCGGATAAGTTTGAGACTAAATTCAATAAATATATATTTGTGGGATATTCAAGAGACAATTGGATATCAATTCTATAATCCCGTTGAGAAGAAAATATTCATCTCAAGACATGTCATATTTCTAGAGAAAGTGTTTAATCTAGGAGAGGACAGTGGGAGTAAAATAAATCTTGAAGGAGTTCAAGAATCTACGGATATAATTGACCGAATAGGTGAACCTGAGTCTGATCCCACACTTGTTGAGGGACATACTCTTGATCTGGAAGTAAAGACTTCTGAGAACATGTCAGCTCCATGTAAATCTTGTACGATCATTCAACCTCCTAGAAGGTACAAAATCATGATTACTAATCAGGTATTACTAATCGAGGATGATGAACCTACTAATTACGTAGAAATAAAGTCAAGTGTTGACTTAAAGAGATGACAGAGGCCATGGAATCCGAGATGCACTTGATGTATGTGGATAAGGTTTAGACCTTGATAGACTAGCCTAATGGGATAAAACCCAAAGGTTGTAAATGAGTTTACAAGAAAATGTCAACATGGATGGAAATATCCTGCATACAAAGCAAAGTTAGTATCAAAAGGTTATAAACAAAGACAGGGAATTGGCTTTGATGAAACTTTTTAGCTTGTAGCCATGCTAAAATCAATTTGGATTTTGCTTGCAATATCTGCATACCATAACTATGAATTATGGCAAATGGATGTTAAAATTACATTCCTTAATAGGAACTGACAAGAGGAAGTGTACATGATACAACCCGAAAGTTTTGAATTCAAAGAAGCGCGCAAGGTATGCAAATTTGATCAATCCATATATGGATCGTAACAAGCCTCTGGAGCTGAAATCTTCGATTTGATATGAAAGTAAAAAATATTTATTTTTATCAAAAATGAAGATAAACTTTGTGTTTACAAGAAGATAGTGGGAGTGTTGTTGTATTTATGATATTTTATGTATATGACATATTATTAACAAGAAACGACGTCTCTATATTTCAATTGTTGAAATTATAGTTGTCAAATAATTTCTCTGTGATAGATATAGGAGAAGCAAGTTGATCTATAGAGAGAGAGATTTAGAAAATTGTTTAACTCACCCCAATCTATATAGATAAATCTTGAGAAGATTTTATATGGAGAAAATGAACTGAGAATTCATGAATACACTGATCCTAACTTCTAGCCATACTAGAATGATAGCATATCTCAATTAGGATATTAGTTTAACTCTTAAACGATGTGTTGGAAAGGTTCCAAATCATGAATAACCATTAATTCAATAATATAAGCATTATTCATTATTGTTTTAGAAAACAACAAAAGTTGTGGTATGGATCAAAAAGTTCATTAATGAACTTGGAGTAGTTTCTAACATTATTGATCACATGCTTTTATATTGTGATATCAATGGATCCATCATACAAGCGAAAGAACTAAGGTCCCATCAATGATTCAAACATGTGTTAAAGAGGTATTATCTCATTGGAAAGATAATACAATGAAATGATACAAAGAAATAATGAATACTCACAAGTTATTAAATTACAGATCCACTGGCAAAGAGTTGTCGCAGCATAA